>PVHX01001498.1:0-60724 GCA_004024805.1 Geosciurus inauris | reverse complement strand
ATTGACCTCATCTATAGCAAACATTTCCCAGTCTGCCTTTCATTCCTCATGTCTTTAGCCCTACACTCACCTGAACTAATCCAATTCTGTCTAAAGAATTTTGCTTCTTGTGGTCGTGGCACTGTTCCAGATCATACATAGAATAGACCATACATAGGAATAGGGAAAGTTATATGTGTCTTTTTCCTTCTTTGTTTCGGTTTCATAGCTCTCTAACAATGTAGAAGGTGACTGATTTTTAACCTTACAAGCAAATAATAGTCATGTATTTCTGCCCTAGTTATGCAGGAGGGCGCAAAGAAGAGGGAAGGAAGCAGGTTTGTGTACCTTGTCCAGGGTAGATGGGATGATGCTCTGCTGAGGAGTATTTAGAATCGACCATAATGGTGCTGTAACCTGCATTTTTACAATATGATTTGTCAGATTCAGCAAATATTAGTTGACCATAAAAACAGCAAACAATTAGAAATGCCTTGAACATCACTGCCAACAAAGCTTAACAAAAAAGGCCTGAGGAATGGTAGGTCAATAGAGGGTTTAGTTAGTAAAATCTTATCTACCAAGCTATTTGCCTTACAAAAACTCAAACCTATTGCCGCTGAAGCTTATTAATTCATTTAGTCATCATATTTCACCTAATAGACAAATTCCAATTTGAAAAAAACCTGATTCAATTACATCAATTTTTCTAGAAAAAGAAATAGGAAATCAATCGCTTAATGACATCTTACATGACTAATAAATAATAAAACTTGGGTAATATTTGGACCTATTTTCTTGAATCTAAAGTACTAAGTGCAGTCATTCTTGTCTCTTTTGAGTCTATCAATGTATCATTAATAACTCCTGGTATGCACACTTTTCCTTTATTATTAAAGACTAATAAAAGCGGCCAAAATGGCTTCTTTCTTTTTTTTTTTTTTGGCCTTTTTAGCCAGACCATAATTTTACTTTTCACCTGACTCCTCAGATGGAACTAATCATAAATCAGCATTATCTAATAATGTCATAAAATAGCTTATACCAAGACAAACAGACCCTGTCAATAACCATTTCACTCACATATTTGAGGGCTGACTACCTCAAATATAATATTATCTCTACAATTTTTTTTTGTTTTCCCCCATGGATTCAGGCCCTATAATGCTTTAAAACAAGGACCAAGAACACAAAAAAGCATTAGCAGAAAGGGGGCAGGGTTGTGGCCGTCAAAGCAGTGTGGCTGTTAATACAAATTATCTTAGTGAGTCATCTCTTCTGAATCACTCTGTGAGTACCTGGCCCCAGAACTCAAGGACTATTTACAGCCAAACAGCTACTAAAGGAGGCTCTGCTGGAACCCATGTCATCCAAACCCTTAATTACAGTGGTTAAAACTTAAAGTTCACTATTCTGGGACATATTATGAACCTATGCTCACTAATTGCTGAGTCAGTTTTGATAGCAGGAATCTATCAAATCTGAACAGACTAGATTCTGGATTGAAATCAGGCCCATTCGCTTCTCCTTATGCCAACACTGATTCCATGCCCAGCTTCCTGTCACCTCCCAGTGTCTTCTATCATCTGCCCCTGCTCCCTATGGGGCCTGGTGAAATACACATGAGTCTCAAGAACCTTACTAGCATTCCTTAAAAAAAGCAAATCCATAAACCATGTAGGAAAAAAATCAATGTCTGTTTTCTGCAGATATTTGAATTGAGAGGGACTCAGAGATCTATGTTACTACAAACTTAAAATATTTGACCTCTGTGTTAGATGCTTTGCTTTTATAATGTATTTAATCAAAACAACAATACTACATAGCATGATTGCTAACTCAGGAAACTAAGATTAAAATAGGCCTTGATGTGGCCCAAAGTCACAAAGCTGGTTAATGACTGCTATTTGGATCTGAAGTGCCCCCAAAGACCTATATGTTAAAAACTTGATCCCCAGCTTGGTGCTATTGGGAAGTGGTGGAAACTTTAAGGGGTGGGGCTTACTAGGAGGTCTTCTGGTCATCAGAGACATGCCCTCAATGGGGATAATGGGACTGTGGGCTCTTCTTCTCCATCTTCCACGTCCTGGCCATCAGATGAGCAGCTTTGCTTCACTATGCACTCCCGGCTGATGTGGCTGCCTCATCCCAGGCCTGCAAGCAAAAGGACCAACAGATCATGTCTATCAGCATGACTGTGAACTATGGCCAACTATAATCCAAAATAGCCCTGTTCTCTTTACAAGTTGATTAGGTCAAGTAATTATTATAGTGAGGAAAAGCTTACTAACACAATGAACAAAAAGGTACTTATTTATCTTGGTATGCCTTACTAGAAAATTGTTCCACACAAATTTTTACAAATAATGTGACTGATGGGAGCCATGAGGACAAATTGCATGGTTGTTATTATGCATCATGCACAACAAATGAAGTTATGTATTTGAAAGGACTATGTAGCTATAAAGTACTACACAGATGTTATTACAACCATTATGGTTATATTTATTGTCTTTTTGCTTGGGGTGTAACTGCATATATCATAGAATAAACAAATATTCAGAATCATCAGTCCCCAGTGAAGCATGATTAAGGTTGTGATAAGCCACCTTCTCAACAAAGCAAGAGATGGACTCCCAGTGCATAGTATATTTCTTGACAATAACTCTGAGCTTTATGTAAACCACAAAACTTATCTTTATTCTGTCTTTCAATCTTTGATTTTCTCTTAGGTCTTTTACTTAGCTGTAGGAGCGCCAATGATTTTGATTCATAGTCTACAGTAACAAGGCAGCTTTAAGGCTATATGCCATCAAAGTACATAACAATTTATAAGAAAGTATTGTTTTAAAAGTTTAACATTTTAATGTTTCTGGCCCTTAAATTTCATTAGAAAATAAATTTTAATAGAAACTTGATTGAACAAATCTGTGTGATGTTTTAGACCATGAACTGAATACATGCAGATGTGAAAAATTATTCAGGATTCATTGATAAATTTAAAAAGTCAGTTACAAAATTAGAAGTATAGTATGATTACATTAATATCATTTACAAATGTATGTCTAAATATATGTAAAAGGAAAAGAGGTGACTTGAAGATGCATAGCACATTTTTAGCTAGTTATCTGAGGGAAGGAGTGGGAACACAGATAGGGGGCAGAAAAACATCATAACTTGTTCATAATATTGCTGTATTATTTGAGTAACATACAAGATGAATAAATTCTCATATTATTTATGTAATAGAAATCAACAGTGAATTTTTAAATTGCACACTTATTAGTTATCAAAAATGCTAAATAAAATAAATGGCGTTTCATTGTTGAAGTTAACCAAAATTTTCAGATAAACAATAAATTATCAGAGAAATAATATTTTTGAAAATTCCAGAACTGAAGAATGTGAGTTTCTATAATGAAAGGACCCACCAAGTGCCTAGCTAAATGAAAAAGTGAATACATAAATAAAGTGCTCAGTGTTATGAGCTTTCTATCACTGTGACAAAATACCTGAGAAAATCAATTTAAATGAGAAAATATTTATTTTGGCTCACAATTTGAGATTTTAGTCTATGGTCAGCTGAATCCATTTCTTTCTGTCTATGACAAAGCAGGACATCATGACAGAGCAAAACTTATCGTGTTCAGGAAATAAGGAACAAAAGCAAGGGAATTTGGTCCTAATATCTCCTTCAAGGGCATGCTCCTAATGACTTAACTTCCTCCAAATAGGCTTTCCTACTAAAGTCTCCACAGACTCCCAACAACACCATCAGCTGAGTTCTAAGTCTTCAACATATGAGCCTGTGAGTGACATTTAAGATACAAATCGTAATGTTCTCTAAGACAGATTATTATGAAATTAAAAATAATACCAGTAAAGAGATGGTCTAAAAGTTTTTAGTTGGAGGATAAAAGGTGGCACATAATATCCAGAATCAAAAAGGCATTGGAGCCGGGCGCGGTGGCGCAAGCCTGTAATCCCAGCACCTTGGGAGGCTGAGACAGGAGAATCGCGAGTTTAAAGCCAGCCTCAGCAACGGCGAGGCACTAAGCAACTCAGTGAGACCCTGTCTCTACATAAAACACAAAAAAATAGGGCTGGGGATGTGGCTCAGTGGTTGAGTACCCCTGAGTTCAATCCCCAGTACCAAAAAACAAAAACAAAAACAAAACAAAAAGGCATTGGACTACTTATAGCAATACTAGACATTAGGAGTGCAGCAATGTCTTAAAAGTTCTAAAAGATTTTCAACCTATAATGGCATACCATCCAAACTATCCACTAATGGTGATTGTTACAGGAAAATAAAGGCATTTTCAGAAAAGCTAAGGCTCAGAACTGTAACTAGATGCCCATTTCCTCAGAAAGCTTTTGGAGTATATTCCTTAATGAAGGAGTACACCAAAAGAGTAAGGCATGAAAACCAGAAAAAAAGAGTGTACAGAACATGTGAGGACAGAAAAACACTCAGAATAATTACAATAATAAGTCTCTGTTATCATCAGGATGTCCAGTTGGGGTCCAAGTCCTTGGTGTCCCAAACAAAGAACAGAGCAAGAAGCAAAGTACAGATTTAGTGAAGGTTATGGTAAAAGTAGTGCTCTGTAAAGTAGAGTAGACTTGGCCAAGCAAGATGGAGAGGCTGAAGGCCCCAGTGTTTGGAAAACAGGGTTTATATCCTAAAATGTGGGGTGTGCTCTTCCTTTATGGACCTGATTAAAGAGCTTACCCCATTTTCTCCCACTGGTTTATCTTATGATACCTGATTAGAATATTTCCTAATCTTCCCCTATTGGTTAAGAAAACCTAATTAGAATACTGCCCATTTTAAAATTTGAACCGGTGACTGGGAGTTGTCATGGTGATAAGTCCTCCGTGGTGGGAGGTGTCATGGCAATGGGATTTACTGTAAACAGAGGCAGGACTCCTCTACTTGTCTTGTCCTCCAGTGGCTTCTTTCTAATACCCTGTCTCCACCATCTTGGTGTCCTGAACCCCTACCTAACATTTGGACAACAGATGTGACCCAAGCTAGAAAGTAACCAGGGAAGTTAGGACAGGATAATAAAAAGACTCCAAAGAAGTTTGATGACTTGACATGTTTAACAACATGGGAAACTGTAAGCAACTTTGAGAATAAAACATGATATATACAATGAAAACTAAGCAACAACAAAAACAAAAATATCCAGTTATTAATCATATGAAAGTAAAATATTGCACATGTAAAAAATTAAATTTAATCATAGCACACAATTTGTCTAAGCAGAACTGAACGTTTCAAAATCACCAATAATATCAATACTGAGTCTTGATTTAACCAAAAATTGTGATTTTATTCTAATGAGAGAATTGTGGGAGGGGATATGGGAAAAACTATTGGGATAAGAGTACTAAGTCCTCACCTCATCATATGAAGTCACTGGCCTTTGTCATAAAGTTGATAAATTGAGAATGACTGTATAAGAATATAATTTGAAAATACAGAGGTAATTACAAAAAGAGATAGCCAAAGAGTTAGGAAAAATTCTGTTATTAGAAATGGAACTCTGGAGTACAGAAAGAAGGGAAAGGATTTGCTGTTTTCTCCTAAAAGTTTTGTAGTTATCCCATATATATTTGGTGTCTCATTAATTTTTTTATTTCAAGAGGATTTTTCTTGTCATTAAAATTATTTAAACACATGATTTTTGAAGGTTGTGGTCTATTAAACCATGTACAAATATTGCCTGTGTAGTTGCTTTCAAATTAACTTTAAATTTTTACTAAACTAATTAAAGCACATATTTTAAAATTTATGATCCCACACTAAAACAAACAAAAAAAACAAAAATAAAAAGATTGGAAAGAAATGCATATATAAGCAGTTATTAGCTCCCAGAGTGAAAATACTGGTAATATTTTATTGTCTATACTTTCCTATATTTCCAAGTTTTTACACAGTAAGTATATATTTCTTTTATGAAAGAAAAAGAATTAGCTTTCTGTGTTAAGCATATGGTGATTAATCATCAAATAAATGCCTATTCTTCTGTAACTCTGCCAGGGACCAAACTAAAGAAATTAAAATATAGGAAGGGAGCTTCTAATTAGACATAAGGAAAAAGTGTTACTAAATTGCAGAACTGAATATCTGGGAAGGTCACAGAAAATATATAAAATCCAAGTAGACAACCATCTTAGAATATAGTGCTAGAAGGAAATACCAAGCAGACCCAACCCAAGGGTCTTTACAGATGTGGAAATTAAGTAATGGGGAGCTAATGGGGCTGACTTAAGGTCACAAAGCTATTAAGAGGCTGGGGCATGGTTGGACTGTTAACCTCTTAATAGCTTTGTGACAAGTGCCATGTCCTTTATAATCCTATGATGGGCCTGAACTCCGAGAGATGACCTAAATATGATTTAAGGGTCTGGGATTGGATTATATAAATCTGAGTTCCTCAAGTCTGCTTCTTCTGTTTCTACCCTAGTTTTTTTTTTCTTTTTCTTTTCTTTCTTTCTTTCATTTAATTCTCCTGTGTGGCCTCTCCTAGAATGTTATACGATAAAATCATAGGCTATCTTCTAAGGTGTGCCTTTTTGCCTTGCTCTGCAGCTTCCTCTTGGAGAAGCGTATCATATTTGCCGGTGATATCTTCCCCAAACAACCACTGCAATTAGAGAGTGCTTAGCAAATGCTGTCGACCGATAGTCTCTATACATCTCACACTTCTTTTAAAAAGAAAATTTAGTTCCCCACAGATAGCCACTTCTCTTACTGGGAAATGAGTGGACAAAAGAGAAGATTAAAATAGACTTCTCAATATATACCTTTTCTTAAGAACTTTCAAACTATAAGAATGATTTATCTTTGAATAAAGTTTAAATTAAAAATAAATAAAAAAAGAAAATTTAGTCAAGCAAGTTTTAATTTTGTTTGGATTTCTTTTTTTAAATAACTGAATTTAAGCAAGAATTTCTACTTAAGTGTTTTCTCCATAACTTGTTATTTTTATGGGACATCATGTTAATCAGCTTTCCATTACTATTGAATAAGAATTGACCTCTATGGTCAGCAATCAGAAATAATGAGCCCCAATTGAGGTCTTATTCAAATGTAGAGATCCCACCTCAAAGCTAACTGGTAGGAATAATAATGAGCACCATGGAGGCCTGTTTCAAAAGTAAAATGCCTTGTGGCTCACCTGTGGGAATACCTCTAGCCAACTTCTGTCCCAGCAGTGGGAAAATGAAGATGGGGGTGAACCCCAATGGAAGTTACAAGAAGGTGAGGGCCTTGGTGTTCTTTACAATGTAATCAGCTTATAAGGAGAAAATGTTTATTTTGGCTGGTGATTTCAGAGATTTCACTCTGTCCCTGTTGCTTTGGGCCTTTGGTGGCACAGTACATCATGGTGGGAACATGAGGTGGAGGAGGTTGCTCACCTCATGGTAGCAAGGTAGCAAAAAAGAAAAAAGAGAGAAAGGGGCCGGAGTTTCAATATCCCCTTCAAGGGCACAACCCAAAAGACCTAATTCCCTCCCACTAGGGCCTCCTTTTGAAGATTCTATCACCTCCTAATAATGCCATAGACTAATGACCAAGCCTTTAACTTTTGGGCCTTTGGGGCACAGTTGAGACCCAAACCATAACAGAAACAATCAGGTTTCAGCTTTAGAGACTGGCTTGAGTTTAGGAAAGAACATTAAAACAGGTGACTGGTGAAAGGACATTTGTTCCATCCAATGGCTGGGAGAATTTTTGAACAAAGCACCACATTATTGAATCTCACACACACACATGCACACACACACACACACACACACACACACACACACATTCACCTATTCTATCAAACACAAGCAATACAGCTCTACATGTAAGAATACAGACGCAATCATCAGGGGATCAGAGTGTAGCTGTGAGGCAGTTCAGGCTTCTCCTCAGTGGTTACGGAGGGAGTGGTGGGAAGGAGGAAGGGCCCAGCATGCCCTAATAAAATTTTGACAAAAGATGATTTAATGAAGCATGCAGTTTTTTCAAGAGGTACAAAGAACTAAAGAATAGTTGTGTTACTTGATCCTAACAGTGAGGGTCTTCTATTTTCTAAACTATAACCAGGAGAATAGTTCTGACATGACTGGCATCCCACATAAAAGACTTCCTCCTGCTAGTGGGAGCGTAGTGCTGTGTGCAGCACATGGGCTTTGGAGCAGGGAAGCTTGGGTGTGAGTTCTGACTGCCCCTTTCAAGCTGTGTGACCTTATGTAAGGTTCCTCTGTGTCACACAGTGTTGTCCTGAGGACTGAATGAGCCAACACATGGTAAATGAAACAGCACTGCACTCGGCAGGGAATAAAATCTCCCTTTGGTCTCAATGACTTCCCACTGTCTTTGTAGCTCTTTGCATCCATCCATAAGTTCCTAGGAACTTCTTGGTGCTGTTTTATTCTTGAATGGACTGTTGGATTTGGTTTCACATGCAATTCATGTATGTATCCTTTCCTTGTGTGTTATTTCTGTGTCATCTAATTCAACATAAAATCCAGAGGCTATTGGGGCTTACTTGTTCAATATATAAAACTCTATGCAAGATACTATGGGAGATAAAAGATGAACGAAATAGAAATTAACACTGCCTTCAATGGGCTGTTATTTAAGAAGTAGAGCAACATGATCCCATGTAACTGCCCTGTAGAGATAAGGTCTTTCCTAGTGCTGTAGCCATTCAGAAGAGAAAGACATCATTTCTAAAGCATTCATCAAAAAGAGTCTCAGAAGCAAGGATACAGAGGAGTCGTCTGGAAGATTAGGCAGGCAAGGGTATGGGCTGCTGCAATTGGATTCTTGTTAACATCACAATGACAAATAAACATGATCATGTACAGTGAATAAATAGCTGATGGTTGTGCATGGCTAGAATATAAGATCTGCATATGGAAGGTTTGGTTGGAAAAGCGGGGCTGAGGACAGACTTCCAGGAGCCATGAATGACAGCGACAGGAGAATAAACAGCTTTCTGTAGTTGCATGAAGAGGTTATATGATGAAATGTTTTCCTTACAAACAATCAGCCTACTCTTAGCAGGCAATTTGGGTTGGAAAGGGAAGCTCCAGGAGGGATGGAAACTATTTGGAAGACTATGGTAATGGTCCAGGACTGAGGTCACAGGAGCTGAATTGGGGCACTAGCAATGCAATGGAAAGGAAATGAATGGGATGGATAATTTCAGACGTGGCCGAGGATGAACAAACAGAATCTGCCAACTGATTCATTTTGTAAAGTTTTGCATTTGCATCATTCATGTGAGGGCAACCATTAACTTCTCAGCTAAAGTTTCTTCTCATCTAGCCTATTATTACCAATCAGTTCCCAGTCCAGTCATCCCTTTCTCTCTCCACCAGTATAATTACATGCAATTATGCATCAAGTTTTTATTACTCGATGTAACACGGTTAGCCCATAACATATGGGTCATTCTCCTGCCACTAGCATGACATCAGACTTCCCTGAATTTCCTTATGATCATTTGAAATTCTCCACAAAGGACTCATGTTAAACATCCTGCACCCTAACATTTTCCCCTTGAGCCAGGAGCCTAGCACCTAGTGTATGCTCTTCAAAGATTTGAACCGACAGGCATGTTGTATGTCCTTTCTACCACTACTGCTCTGTGTGTGTGTGTGTGTGTGTGTGTGTGTATGTGTGTGTGTGTGTCTGAATGCATCTGTGTACATGCTACAGCCTGATGCTTTTAGGCACTGGATCAGTAATAGAAAGCAGCCTCTTCACGCTGCTTCTGAGGCTCTCTACCCAGATGCAAGATCCTTTGTGTTTAATAATGGAAAGAGGACATTGAAAATGGGACCATAAGAGAGGTAAGAGAAAGAGGAAAGTGGGGAGGATAGAGGTTAAGGGAATCTGGGTGGGTGGGTATAAAGAAAGAGAAAAGAGGGTGTAAGAGAGGACAGATGGGGAAAGGCAGAAAATGCCAGCTTGCCTAGTGGGGGAGCTGACCCAAGGTTGAAGTGGAGAAGCTGCGAGGAAACACCTGAAATCTTATAGATGTAGCCAGGCTGTACCCCATCACCTCATTCCTTTGTTTCATTTTTATACCTCCATCCTCCTCCATTCCCTTTTATTTCTCCCTCTTTTCCCCTTGTCCTTTTCTGCTCTTGCTCTTTATCCAGGATTCAGTCTCATGAATTCCAGGCTCTTCTGCTTGGTCTATGACTTGAAGTTTAGGTTCAAATTACTGCTGAACACTGAGTTAATGAATATACCCAAGAAGACCCCCACCCCAGTCCTCATTTCCGTCCCTCTGCTCCATGCTGACTTTCTCCAAAAACTGACTCTGCTCTGCACATGTGCCCTGAGTCTTGTGGTTCGGAGGTAACCTCCCTTGTCAGTAGAGTTCGTGGACCTTGCCAAGTATACACAGGTGTACTTTCACCTTCCTGACTCCCAGGAAGCCTTGGTCATGGCTTCCCTGACACATTCCAGTAAAGTCCTCTGACATCTCTAGACTGCCTTCTAGTGCAGGGTCCAGTGCTCATAATTAAGCACACAACACCAGGCCTATAACACACTCCGGTCAAGCTAGTGATCTAACTTGTGTTTTAGGCCTCAGTTGGTGTTTTAGTCAGCTTTTTCAGTGTTGTAACTAAAAGGCCTGAAATAACAATTTTAAAGGAGGAAAAGTTTATTTGACGCTCGCAGTTTCAGAGGTCTAAGTCCACAGATGGCCAATTCCACTGCCCTGGGCCAGAGGTGAAGAAAAACATCATGGCAGAAGAACTTGGAGGAGGAAAGCTGCTGAGGACATTGCACCAGGAAGCAGAGAGAGAGAGAGAGATAGACTGAGCTTAGCTCACAAAATATACATATTCCAAAGGCACGCTCCCAATAACTCACCTCCAGCCATACCCTACCTGCCTAGAGTTACTACCCAGTTAATCCCTATCAGAGGATTAATGTACTGATTAGGTTAAGGCTCTCATAATCCAATCATTTCACCTCTAAACGTTCTCATATTGTATCACACATGAGCTTCTGGGGGACACCTAGTATTTAAACCATAACTGTTAGTATTGCCTGAATTAGGGAGCAGCAGGCACATAGGAAGAGTACTTCATTCATTTCCCTGTTCATTGCTAAGTCCATGTTTGCCCCACATAAAAAGGACTCCTGGCAGGTAGCATTAATGTGAGCAGGAGATAAGGAGCCCAGAGGGAGCATGTGTTGTACTAATGGAAGCACCCCCAAATGCATGCAATTCTCTTTCAATTCATTCATCAAATAGACATCCACTGAACATCTACTGTGTTCTAAAATATATGCCAGATGTGTTGAGTATAAAATTTAATTGATAGAGATCCCTGCCTTCAAGAAACATACATTTTTATAAGTTAGTGAGATGCAAAAACAAATAATTAAAACACAATGGAGAGGAAAACAACAAACTGGGAAGGATAGTTGAGCCAGGAGTTGGTCTTCAAGAAAGAGTGGCCCATCATTTCATGTGAAGAAAGTGGACAGAAAGCAACAAACAACATACCAGAGCACAAAAGATCCTGGGCTCCTTATGGATGGGGAATAAACCCACTGTGCTTTTATCACAAAGGTATGCACATGGGTGGTGGGAAAGTAACAAACAAAAAGGGTGAAAATGTAGGTAGGGGATAAGTTACAAAAGGCCTTGTATGCTGAATCTTATTGAGATTGATATTAGAAACAAGAGCAGTCATAGAAGAATTTTAAAATATTAGTTAGTAAACTAACACATTCTCAAATCTGAAAATTGCAATAGCCCAAGCAAGGAAAATGGAAATAAGTTATATCTGGGATTGGCAACCTTCTCTTGTAAAAAAGACAAAATATTCTAGGCTTTGGGGGTCATTTTGTCTGTGTCATAATTAATTATCTCTGTCATTGTAGCATGAAGGTAGCCAGAGACAATAGCTGAGAAAAGAAGCATGGTTGTTCCAATAAAACGTTATTTACAAAAGCAGACTGTGGGCCACAATTGATCTGTAGGCCCTGGTTTTCTGACCTCTGAGTTAAAGGAATGTTTCAGAACAGAATGACAAAGACATATAGGTGCTTCCTTGTGTATATGAAGAGAGCAATACTGAGTTTGGTGCTCTTTCCACAACTGGAATGGGAGATTGTGATATTTTCTTATAGTAATCCTCCCCTGCAAGAGGCAAAGGGACATATTTACTAATGTCATGATCATAGTTTCATGATCATGAAACAGGAGGAAAAGAATGGACCAAGAAGAGATTCAGGAAAGAATTGAACCCATCTACCAAAACAATGGGACCAGCAATATGATGTGTCCACAGAAGCAGCCAAATTCAAATGAAAAACTCTAGGTTTATGAAGAAAAGAATAAAGCTGCCACTCAGTGGCCAGGCTTCTTTGAAGCATTTGAGATGTTACATGGAATTGTGGTTTCTGAAAAGTATATCTCATTGTAAAACTCCTAAATTCTCACATTCAGAGAAGGAACAGGAAGTGGGCCAATGCCTTATAGCTAGTCCCATATTTTTCACTTTAACCACAATTTCAGGCCATCAGAGGTCCCCTTTGTCCATTCTAGTCCTGAATACTTTCAGTGCTCTGGTATCCACACTTGTCCAAAGACACCAACCCTGTGGTTGATAAGGGCTGACTCCTGAGAGCTGTTGCTCTTG
Source organism: Geosciurus inauris (assembly GCA_004024805.1). NCBI lineage: Eukaryota > Metazoa > Chordata > Mammalia > Rodentia > Sciuridae > Geosciurus > Geosciurus inauris. Next base: position 48,058 of record PVHX01001498.1, on the reverse strand, counting down.
TAATGGTTTAGATATGAGGGTGTCTCCCAAAAGCTCATGTGTGAGACAATGAAAGAATGTTCAGAAATTAAATGATAAGATTATGAGAGCTGTAACCTAATCAGTGGATTAATTCACTGATAAGGATTAACCAGATGGCAACTGTAGACAGGTAAAGTATGGCTGGAGGAAGTAGGTCACTGGAGGCATGCCTTTGGGAATTATATTTTGTCCCCATGAACAGACTCCAGACACCTCTCTCTCATTCTCTCCCTCTCTCTCTCTCTTTCTGATTACCATGTACTGAGCTGTTGATCTCTGCCACACCCTTTTGCCATGATATTCTTCCTGACCTTGGGACCTAGAACGATGAAGTCAGCTGACCATGGACTGAACCTCTGAAATTATGAGCTAAAATAAACTTTTCCTCCTTTAAGTTGTTTCCATTGGGTATTTTGGTCACAGCAATGCCAAAAGCTAATAGAAACAGCTGTCCAGCTAGATCCTTCTGAGGTTGAAATTTCAACATAGAAAGTAGGCAGCAAATATATAGCACAGGTTCCTGAGTCAGAAAGGTCTTGATTTGGATCCAATGTGAACTCAGGGAGTTACTTAATCTTGATTTGCAGGTGTCTCATCTGTTAATTGAGGAAAATACTTTTCTCATGTGGCGTAAAGATTAAATGAGGTGATATGCAAAAAGCATTTAATAACAAATTCCCCATATATTAAGTGCTGGATAATCATGAGTAATTAGCATTGTGTTTTTACTTTCCATGATTGAGGAGATCTTGAGGCCACAGAGGTATAATGGGGAACTTGAATGATTTCAGAGAGATACTGCTTAGTACATAGGGGTGATATCAATATCTGGAAGTCAACTGGTTGTGTGGGCTTTGGGGCTAAACCAAGAGCTCTACATATATAGCTTTCTCCATTTGATATCCAAAAGAATTCTGAAATTCTGGGGAAAAGGGGCTTTTTCTTTTCTTTTCTTTTTCTCTTCTTTTCTTTTCATCTTATGCTATGTAAAGGAAATTAAGGGTGGGATAGGTTAGGGAACTTGCCAACAGTGCCACAATTCATTAAAGCTAAATTAGGACACAAACTGTGGTCTGTGCATAACAAGTTTATTCTTTTCTTAACATACCATTCAGCCATGGTTATGCCTGTGGCTTATTGCCACTACTTTGTTTGCATTCAGCCCCTCCCCATAGATTGTAAGTTCCTATCAGACAGTGATGGTGTAAACATTTCTGTATCTCTTATAATACACAACTCAGTACCTTGCACATGAAGGGATTCTTAGATTTTCTAATGAATGGCTTTGCATCCCATCTATTCTATCTTAGATTCCACATATAATTTCCACATATAAGTTTTCCCTAGCTGTGGGATACCGAACGGGCCCTGGGTATGCTGAAGCATGGTGGCTTTAGCCTTAGTGAGTCCATAAAGGCAGGGTGAAGAGGACCTGCATGACGGGGCAGCCAGTGAATGAGGACTGGGGTTACAATTCAGGTCTCAACATTTACTTCTGCTTCCGCAGACTAGGGGAACAATGCCCAAGCACCCAGCATAATTTTCTCTTCCATTTCTCTATTTAGTGGGAGAAAGGCTTTCTGGAATTACCAGAATTCCTTTTGCCCTAGTTTCTTAGCCTGATGTAAAGTGGGTGAATGGCTATCACTGAGGAAAAATAGTGTTTGCCCCAGTGAGTGTCTGACTCTCAGTTCTCATGAGACACCCTCAGCAGGGTGTCCTGATTAGGTCATCAGATAACATTTGGATGAGCTCTGAACTGCTTTGCATGTTTATCCAGACCTCTGAACTATTAGATCTTTGCTTATTGCAACTCACTATAAGAAAAGAAATGTATGACTGTATGAGAAAGGTATTTCAACTTAAAAAATAAACTTGAATTAAATGGCTGTGACTTTCCTGAGCTCTTCTTTCTATTTTTAAGCAAATGCCTTTGCTTGAATAACAAGGAACCATTCTAACTTCAATATCCCTATTTCTTCCTGTGCTTTCTCCAATCACATTGATTTAGCTACCACCCAAGTGACCTGAACAGAATGCAAAAGCCTAAAGGTGAATGCACCTCCCAAAATTCCTTTTGCAGTTTGTCTGGAGTTGTAGTGATAGTGCCTTCCCAGCAAAGGAGATGCACAGGTATTTTAAGAAGCATTGAATGTGCTGACTTAAATCCTAAGTTCACAGTGAGGGCTTCCTTTCGTTAGAGTGGTACTCGGGGTGTTCTTTTGTATACAAGCGTGCCTACGCAGATGGAGCAGTCACAAAGCAGCATTATAGGTGCCTTTAGGGTATGAAGAGCTGAGTTCCTAGTGAGGCTTACAAGCATGTTAAGATTCAAAGATCAATTATGGAGCCCCAAGATCATCTTCCATACAAACACAGATCAGTAGAGACAATCTCATGGCAGTTAACAATTCAACATACAGAAAGTCAGAATTTTTTGTTCATTTGTTTGGGTTTGTGGGGGTAACACTGAGAATGCTGAGGAATTGGTCATGTTGGCAGGCAGGAGCTGGAAAGACCAATGGGTGGATTTAAAAGCAAAGGTGTACATCTCAGTCTGGGGGGATTTTCAATTTTCTTGACATGTACATAATACATGCTAAGGTCATTTTGCTACAATTTATAGCTCGCTGTTTGTTTTTTGACTTGTCAGCTCCCTGGAGGCTTTTGTGTAGATGGGGTCCTGATTTTTAGACCTCAAGCATAAGGAAAAAAAAAAAGGCTACTGTTTCTGTCCCCTTGTGTGTATATAGCATCTTATAAATAAGCCTCAATTAACCATCATTCCTAAGACCTAAAGGAAGGCCTTGCTGATCCTGGCACTGTTACTAAAGCGTGCACTTGTGCTGAAAGTAATTAAATGGGCTGAGTGCAATTGTCAGAGCTCCAAGGGCTGGAATACTATCTTTTGCCAGGGCAAGAGTAATAGCAGAGCTCCTTTGTTGGACACATAATGAAAGAGACAGGTGGGAAGAAAGCCCATTGTCAGCAGTACAGATAACTTTGGTGTACCTGGGATTTGTTATAAATGAATTTTGATGGCTTATTATGTCAAGAAGAATGTTTCCTTATCTTCACGGCTATTCAGTGGAACAGAGGAAATAATCCCAGTGGGACATTCAATTTATCTGGATGTAGGTCCAATAGAGACAATAGGGGGAAGGTGTCATATAGACCAGGATGTTAAATTTACACAATCTTCTTTATTCATCTTCTGGTCTTACCTGAATGGCCTGTGTAGGTGGAGAGATGAGGCTGGTCACCATTGGATGTTTTGTAGAAAGGAAGGTTTGAGAACAATCATTGAGGAGTAATCATTTTTCAGGATAGGAACTTTCTAAATGACACTTCACTCCAGATACGAGGGACTTTTCGTTTCCACCTGATAAGCAATGGAAGCTAATGGGAGTAATTCCCATGATTAAAAAATTCTGAGGAGCCCTGGGTTGAACAAAACTGAGAGGTTTTCTTGCTCTAGACCAGCCTTTCCTCTGCTGATGTGCACTATAGCTTTGCAGTGGGTTGTACTGTGCCCTAGGGAGCTTTTCCCAAACCTACCTGACTATAGGTCCTTTTAAGCTTCTTGCAGGATTAATTTTTATTACATGGAATATATTTTGAGAAATGATGTTTTACAGTAAAGTATTTTTCCACTGTAGGTCTTGACATCTTTTTACCCTGGCCACTATTCTCTAAAAATATAAAGTAGCAGCCGGGTGTGATGGCGAAGCCTGTAATCCCAGCACTTAGGGAGACTGAGACAGGAGAATCATGAGTTCAAAGCCAGCCTCAGCAACCTTGAGGCGCTAAGCAACTCAGTGAGACCCTGTCTCTACATAAAACACAAAATAGGGCTGGGGATGTGGCTCTGTGGTTGAGTGCCCCTGAGTTCAATCCCCAGTACCAAAAAAAAAAATGAAGTACCACACTGAGGGTGTAACTCAGGAGTAGAGCACTTGTGTAACATGCATAAAACTCTGGGTTCAATACCCAGCACTGTAGTAAGCACAAGTGTGTGTGTATGCACACACACACAAACCACACACACACAAAGTAGCAAAATATGTAGGGATGAGTAAGTCAAAAGATCTAATGTACAACATGAAAAACTTTAGTTACAGTGTATCATATTCAGGATTTTTGCTAAATGTATAGATTATTGGTTTTCTCATCCCAAGATGAGTAAACTGTGTGAGATGATGGACATGTTATTTTGTTATAGTGAACACTTTATTATATAAAGTTGTATACCTAAAATATATGTAAAAAATTTTTCTTTTAAAAATACATTTTAGAACTATGTAGATATGGCTGGATTAGTTACATTATCTGGTCTTCAATAGATTATACCCTGGCTGTTAGCGAAAGATCAGCGGCTGGATCATGTTAATCCCTGGTCTCATCTCCCCTTTCTTATCACCCGCTCAGGCTGTCCAAAGACAACTTGGCTTCACCGTCATGGTAGCTGGGCACTGGAATCTCAATGACTGCTCTCAGAAGGCAGGGAGATGCTCTATCCTGCTGACATGGTTAGATCAGGAAGGTAAGAGACTAGAGGAAAATTATCTCTTGGCTCCATTCTCTTGGTTCTTTCCTGATTTTTCTTTCTAAACATTTATCCTTCCTTCTTTACCTCAGGGCAAGTGGCATGCTTAATATACAAAATTGTGGTCTTCATTTATTTATTTATTTATTTATTTATTATTTATTTTTACTTTTGAAGTTCCTTGGTTGAACCCAGGATCCAGCACATGCTAAACAAGGACTCAACCACTGAGCTACAACCCCAGGCCTGTTCTGTGTTTAAAGTATTGCAATTCTAGGAGAAATGATCCTTTTATAAAAAGAGATTCTTGGAATTCTCTTTTGCTCACTACATCCATGGGGGTTAAAAAAAGACAAAAGGGAAAAGATAATGATCTGCCTGATGGAATGAGTTTATGATGATGCCATATTATGCACAGGGACGACTTGACTGAAAATCCTTAAGAACATTCCTAGCACGTGAGCACATCTCTGTTCAGGTGGAGTGGGGTTTTCTTTCTTTACCTAGGCATGAGCTTAGACTGTAGGTTGAACATGTCTAGGCATCTGGACTACTCAACTATTTATGGATGCATAACAAAGCACCCCAAACCTTTGTGGCCTCACATACAATTATTTATTATTTATCAAGATTTTGCTGGGCTTAGCTGGGCAGTTCTGCTCTGCATGGAGCTGGCTGGGGCACTCATGTGACTATACTTAATTGGATACTTGACTGGGGTTCAAACATCCAAGATGGCATTCAAATGTCTGCAGATGGTGCTGACCATTAACTGAGGAACTTCATGTTTCCTTCACAGAGTCCCTCTTCTTCCAGTCATCTAGACTGACTTTCTTAAAAGCACGGAGGATGAGGTACAAAAGAGCAAAAACATTGGACTGCTTCTACCACATTTTATTGGTCCAACAAGTCAAAAGGCCAGCACATATTCAAAGGGAATGAAAAGAGATTCCACTTCTTGATGAGAGAAAAAATATAGCCAAGATGAGATGTGCATCTTTAAACACTTGACCACAGTAACTGTCCTTGGATACTTGAGTAACCCAGACACAAGTTCAGCAGAATAGAACACAACCCTATGCTCCAACTTTGCAAAACTCCAGAGAAAAGAGGCCAGAGCTCAGACTCACAATGTTATTCTTTTACGAGCATCCTAGGTGGGAGGCTATCTCTAAATGAGAATGATGTTGCTCTTTCATGCCTCAAAAAATGAAAAGGAAATGGTTTGAGGGCTACACCCACAGTATCCTATCACCAAAACGTTTATTTCTGCCAAAGGTAAATGTAGTAACAAGACTTGATGCCCAACATCACAATGCTTTGTAGCATCAGTGTTTGACAGATTTCCCCAGTTACTCTACAGATGTTTGGAGCACAATAAGTCCCAGACTCCAGCTCATTTGTAGCTCCTGGGAACAGATAAAAAATTCCTTATCATTTTCTGGAAACTAGGGGTAAGTCAAAGGTAACTGTGGCTAAAGGTGCTGTAAACAGGCTTCTCTCTGCAAGAACCTCACTAGTTCAAGTTCTACTCCTTTATTGACAGAGCACTGAGAATTTAAAAGTTAAAGTTTGAGTAAATTCTAATATGAACATTGCCCCCATTCCTTTCATATGTCATATCATTAACAATCAACTAATACAAGTAGAGATATGACTAAGAGTTCAGAAATCAGGAAAGATGGTGGAATGGGATGGACAATGCCCCAGGTACAGGTATGACTGTTCATATGGTGTAACTCTACATCATGTACAACCAGAGAAATGAAAAGTTGTGCTCCATTTGTGTATAATGAATCAAAATGCATTCTGCTGTCATATATACCTAATTAGAATTAATTAAATTAAAATAAAATAAAAAGAAATCATGAATGGCCATGGTTCATCATGCTGTCAAATGCTTGAAGTATAGACTAAAAAAATGTAACCCAATTATTGAAAAAGAGATTTCAAGTAGACAATAGGAAGACTATTGAGCTCTTAAATTTTGGAATGGATGACTAAGAGCTATTTGACCTATTTAGCAGAGCTTTAAGAATACAGCAGGTAATAATACTAAGTTGTCTTGGTCGATGGCCCTGCAGGAGTTCAGGGGAGATGTATTTTATGACTTTTTCAAATCATTTTTTTTCCTCTCCCAAACTTTCTGCTCATAGCTATCGTGTATTTTCTTCCGACAATATTCATTAATCTGTGAGATACAAAGATATTCATGTGTATTTGCATTTAAATTGATCTCCCCTTTGAATCTAGATAACACCTGGGGCTTTATTAGTGAGCTCATTAGAAGTGGCTACCATGTGGAGGTGAAGCTGGAATGAGATGCAGGTCACTCTGTACATATTCAAAGCCTGCCCACACCAAAGTCTGAGTACTCTTATTCCCAGGAGTTCTGTCTGAACCAAGCCTGCATCTCAGGCAACACTTCTGGGAATGACCATCAACTCAGTCCCCATGCTCAAAAAGAAAAAAATTCTGAATACTCAGCTCATTGGATTGTCACTGCCAATGAGACTTTGGATTTCACTTTTTTCCAACCAATTTAATCAAAACAGCTCCACTCATTTCTGCTTAATGATTTGGCTTGTGGGATGCCAATTGCAGAGTTTGAATGGGTTTTTCAGGCTCAGTCCTTTTTGTCATGGTCAAGAGTTGGCAAGGCTTACCAGTAGGCGGACATGGGGGATCCATGTATTTCAGACTTTTAGAATAGCCATTACTACCTAATGAAAGGCATTGGGACTTGACAGGGCTGTGGCTATCTTGTGGCTCCATTCTGGATCTAGGCTCCTATCTGATGGCAGATGCCACTGCACTCCCAAGCTTGGTTGGTGATCACTGAAATCCCATCATGTCTACAAGGAAGCCTCTTTTTAGCTTAGTTCACTCAGAATCCAAGGAAGCCTGCCTGGCTTTGCCATACTGAGCATAATAAAGGCTCAGCCCAACATTTCCCAGTCTCACATAGGACTACACAAGTATTTCTATTTTTAAAATTCAATATATTTTTTATTTGTTCATTTTAGATATACATGACAGTAGAGTGTATTTTGACATATTACGCATACATGGAGTGCAACTTATTCTAATTAGGATCCCATTCTTGCAGTTGTACATGATGTGGAATTTCATGATGGTAATGTTCATATTACATAAGTATTTCTAAGTTTTCAGCTCATTCCAAGGAGCCTCTGACATGCCACACAGCCCACAATCATCTCACTCCTACTACTCTCCTGGGGCACAAAGAGAACTTGTAATTGTACCTGCAGAAGGAAGGAAGCAAACTCACGTGACCTAAAAGCCACTTCCCTTTCATGCTCTTTTCCTCCCCTTTCAAACCTGTGTGATGATGTTTTTCTGGCTAGACTTGGCTCCCCTAGGTACTCTGGCAAGTTAGCTACCTAGACTCCATCCCTGGCCGGCCATCCATCTCTCTCTCCTGTGAATAGCTTATGCAAAATATGGGGGTAGAGTCAGATGGTGGCTCCTGCAATCCAGTCCAGGAACATCACCAATTAAGCCATATGGCATATAGAAAGGCCTGACATCTATTTATCAGGACTTGTTAGAGTCCTGTGGCTTCATTCTGGGTGAGTCCATTTTTCATCCCAGATTGAGTAATTCATTCATCATTCTTCCATTTATTCCTTCAGCACATTTTAAAGAATCTCTCTGTCTTCAGAAAACATTTCTGGAGACCCAGTTAGGGAGAGGCAGAATGTGGGCTATAAAAAGCACTCTTTCTTGGAGTCTTATGTTAAAACTGCCCACCCAACTGTGTGAGGCATGAGGTCTGGAGGAACCGGGGTTGGGGAGATCACAAACAGAGCTCTCCTTACCCAGATTCCCAGGCAATCAACTACAAGGTACTAGTTGCTCTGTCTGGAGTCCTGGTAGATTGATAAAAATTGTATTCTAGCACAAGATTGGGTGGGGTAGCATTCCCCACTCTGCTGTCCAATGATTTATCTTTGTTATCAGTATCGACAAAGTCCTCTCAAGTCAATCATGTGACCCTACCAGGCGTCAGTATAAAATGGAGCAGATGGCCATTCAATTACAGTACATGATGAGAAAGTTTTTAAAATCTTTGTTTCTGAAAATGAAAGAGACATGGAAAATAATGGGCACTTAGCCACAAAAGTAGAATCCTCTTCATTTCCGACTGAAAAGTTACAACCAGTAAATAGCACCCATCAGAGAGCCATTAACCATGCCAGGAACTTTACACATGTGGTTGTGTTGTGTCCCTGCAATACCACCACCCTACAAGACAGGCTTTTGTTAACCCCCAACTACAGATGAGGAGTCTAAGCCCAGATGCATTTCTATAACTTGACAAAGAACCCGCAGCTCTGAAGCAGCGGACGTGGGAGCCCATCAGGTTCCTAAGCTCAGGATGTCTCTGTGTGTGACTCCTCACTGAAATGTGTTTCAGTAAAATTTGAGTTCCTGGGTCACTGATCCATAGCAGCTATGGAAAACAGAAAAGAGAAAACCCATGTTAAAAAAAAAAAAATTAGAGACAACCAGCAACAGACAAGGCCATGGGATATCAGTGGCTTTTGGGTCACGTGAATTTGCTTCCTTCCTTCTGCAGATACAATTACAAGTTATCTTTGTGTCCCAGGAGAGTAGTGAGAGTGAGATGATTGTGGGCTGGGTGGCATGTCAGAGGCTCCTTGGAATGAGCTCTGCTTCTGAGTGAGCTTGTGCTTCCAGGAATCCAGTGTGTCGGTGGGAGCTGTAGTGCTGGGCTGAAGAGCAGCTCTGCTACTTGCTGGTCAGTTACTTAAACTCTAGGAACCTCAGTTTCTTTGTCCGTAAATGAGGATATCTGTAAGCCTTTCATCCTAGATTTGTTGTGAAGATTCAATGAAGTCATATTTATGAAACACACAGAGTACTGCCTGCACTATTAAGGCTATCTATGTGTTGACAGCTCTTCTTATCATTTTTTATTATGCTCTCAAGTGACCAGAGAGCACAGAAGCTCTCTATAGTGAACAAGATATGGATCTTTTAAAATTGCCAATGGATCAATGGTGACTGGTGTGCCCAAGGTTTGTTGGACCCCTGAATGGTGTGTGAAGAAATTGTCCCCAGAGCTCCTTTCCATGCAGGGAACCTTGTTGTATCCAAAATAGCTTCCAACTTTGAGTTCACAAGTGGTGTCCATTGATTCTCCTTGATGTTCCTTGGCACACTTGACCTTCCAGGTTTCTCATTCAAACCCAGGGAGACAGGAAAACCGGTTCTGGAAAAAAAGTTAAGTGGCACAAGTGGGAGAGTCAAATGAGTACTCGCTGTGGTCCCCACATTTCCCACCTCCCCCCAAGGGCAGCTCCTGCCACACATCTACCTCCTGGGCTGGCTTGTGTTCACCATGAGTGGTCATCTTTCTTCCTTTCTATGACATGCCATCTTTTTGGAATGACAGGGCATATCCAGATCTTTCACTGCCTCAGCTTACCTCTTGCCTTGCTATTACTTAACTATAGATTTGAACCATCTCCAGAGAGAATTTTGGTGGGGATAGGGTGGAAGACAGCGCAAATAAGAGAATGTCTTGATTCAAAAATCCATTTTTCTGTAACGTTTGGAACTTGGGAGCATCCATTTCACGTTGACATTTTAAAATGAATCTGTGAGGACATTGGTGAGGGATTTGATGATGACACTGCATTTCTGAAGCTCTTTCACAAGATGACTGAGAAGTCAATTTATCATATTGACTCATTCCAGTTTGGCCACTGCTGTGGAGGCCTGTGTCTAGATGGCACTCATCGGTGCTTAGCCCTGGTTTGGTTGCCTCTGTCTTGCTCACCTTTACCCCTGACTCCTCCTCCTGTCCCAGAGGGTTCAGTCTGCATTGGGTACTGCTCCCTCTGCAACTATGATGGACAAGGCAATGTGCAGCTGGGCAATGGCCAGGTGACATCACGCAGTCTCACTTCACTGTTTTCCCCAAATGAACTGGGTCAAGTGTATTGAGGCAAAAAGGACATGCGTGGCTCAATACCAGGCTGTAGCTCTTGAAGCATAAAGTACATCCCATGGGCAGGACAGAGGCCCAATGTTGGGCTGGTGACATAAGCCAAACCCTAGCAGAAACCAAGCCCAGTAGAGTTTCCACATCTCATCTGTAAGATGGACACAGAGATTTTTGCAAAGGCACTTGTCTTCCTATGTACAGAATATATCTGTAAATGGAATGAAAATTAGAGCAAATCTAGTCTATAGTGTTGTGTTTTTTCTGAGAACTTCACAGTATCTTCTTAGTGCCAGTTTGGATTTAGTAGTGTGGATACTGCCTACTTAGAGTTTTATTTCCGAATTTGTACAAAAGGCTAGATTTCATACTCACAGCAAGACTGAGAAATAGGGATGGAATAGAATTAATGATCACTAGCACATGGCCGGGGTAGGGGTGGGAGGGGTGTGGATCATCCTCCCTGGCTATTAACAGGGTGTTCAATGGGTTAGATGGATCACTGCCTTACAGAACTAGAGATGGTGTATTGATAATCTGGTGCTGCATGTTAGTAGCCCCAAAACTTAGAAAATTAAAATAATTTTTTAATTTTCATTATTTCTTTGAAGCAGGAATTCAGGAAGAACATGACTAGTAGTCCTGGCCTGAGGCCTCTCAGGATGTTACAATTGGATGTTCATCAGAGCACAGCCACAGAAAGATTCTACAGGACCTAGGGAATGGCTTCTGAGATGGCTCCCTCCCGTGGAGCTGGCTTTGGTTGGGAAGCCCAGTTATTCTCCACCTAGACCTCATGAGGCTGCTTGAGTGTTCGTGTGGCAGGCATATGGCTTATACCAGAGTGACTGATCCAAGAGTACAATCCAGAAGCTTACCTGCCCTTTTATGACCTTAGAAGTTACACACTGTCACATCAACTGCATTGTATTGTGTTCACATAGCTAACCCAGGAGTTGATGTGGGAACAGCTTGCTTGTGTGTGTGGCTTCCAAGAAGTGAGGATTAGTGGTGACTATCTTGGACACTGACAACTATGGAGGGAAGATGTTTTTTAGACATACAGGAAAACTGGATTTGAGGGTGGGAATTTCAGGAGAAAGGACAAAAAATGACAGACAGACATCAGAACATGAATTTGGAACAAGAGTGGCAGCCATGGGACAGCTTGCTCAAACTAGAGCATGAAAAATGACTGTTCACAGGACACTCATCACCACAAGGTAACCTGCAAGGCAGGTGACATGGCTCAGGTTGCAGCACTTGCTGCATCCCTATAGCCTAGCTATGGGGGTTTAGGGGGCTTGGCAGGGACCTCATGCTCATCTCTGGGCCTAGTTTCTCCATACACACTGACAGGGGCTGTCACTTCATACAGTGCTGAGGTATCTCAGCAGGGTTAGAGCTATTCAGGAGCTTCCTTCCCAGTTCAGGATTGGTCTTGGAAGGAGAGCAACCATCTGCACAGGGAGATTGCAGAGGCTGGGAGGGTGCATGGCTGGGTGATGGGCTCTCCTCCTGCCCTGCCACCTCTTATCACCAGGAGGTTAACCACCTGTCCTGCCCCTATCACCAGGACAGGGGGTTTTCAGCAGTGTGGAGAGATACTATGCCCTAGAGAAAAGGCTCAGGGCATGCAACTAAGCTTGAACCAGCAGCCCATGTACGCATTTATGCACTTCGACCCATCATTATCACATAGAATTTATCTAAAAATTTGCTCCCTTACAGCTCTAATAAAATCTCAGCTTTCTAAAGTCCTTTCAACATTATCTTCTTTGTTCCTCTGATCATATGCCAAAAGTGAGTGATGAATCGATATGATTCACATCTTGGGACAGAGGGAAAAAGTGAGGTGACAAGAGGCAAGAAAACCTATCCAGAAGCACCTGACTGACCCAGTGCTTTGCCCATGGTCCATGGAGGCCCACTAGCACTTCGTGTCACATGCTCCAGAAAAGCCCAAATTGGGATCTTAAACAATGGGCTGAGACCTCAACACTTGCAAGGCAGTCAAAAGGACTTTCAGCACTAGACCTGCATGTTTTTATGATTTTTTAAAGAAATATGAACTCGCCATCTTACAACACATCCTTAGCACACATTTATACATGAGCTCGCTCTACTAGCATGGAGTACACAGGGCCTCCTTAGTGTTTCCCTTTTTGTTTCCTGAATAGGTAATTTCTTTCTATCAAATGGATTGCCTGTCATCTGCACTTGTCTTCTCCAGCAGGCACAAATGCAGAGTAAGAGATTTTTGAATCCTAGGTGTCTTATTAACCAAGGTCCTTTCCAGCCCAAGCTGCCTGGTGAACCAGGTCATGGCCTACCCAGGTGCTCTGGTTAGAATTCAATACATACAGATGTGTTGTAAGGGTGCACACACCTTGGGGGCCCCTGCAAAGCAGACCTTGACTTCTTTGTGGGACATGAGATTTGGGAGTGGACAGGGGAAGTGAGTGCTATCAATTGGGACTAGCTTCTCTACCATGCAAGCAGATACGAAGGTGGCCAACTCTCTGAGGCTTCCTGTTTGTGCAAGTATCTTGAGCTTCACAGCTTCCTTCTGACTCAGTTGCCAGAGAAAATCATGTCATGAGGGCATGGGGAAGAGCCAGATTTCCTGGAGTGCTTGTTGTGTGCCAGGCAGGAAAGCAAATGCTCCTTTCAAAACACTTCTGTGAGGTGGATTCTAAGCACGGTGGTACAGATGAGGAGACGAAGCTTCCAGAGGCAAAGTCATTTGTCCAGGCCCCATCTGCTCCCATCTTCCTTAGCTCGGCTGTGAACATAAGCTTCCAGGTCTCGAAGCTCACACTGCCTCCTGATCACAGTATTACTCTGGGAAGGACGTCAGAAGTCTTCAAATGAAGGATGAGGTTTCACTTTCGTATAAATGAATCGAATGTTCTGGAAACAACAACAACAACAAAAATCTTTAGCAGCCAATTTTCCCAGAGATGTCCAAGATGTCTAGGATAAGAGGAATCAGTCCCCTGGCAGTGGTGGCTGCAGAGCAAGAAGAGACTCTAATTAAGGTGCCAGCACTTGAGGGTGGTCTATTATTTCTCAGAAAGTGATCTGAGAGTCAGCCTCTTGTGGTGTAGGTGAATTTTCAAAAAATTTATGAAAATGCTTGTATGTCTGGTTTCAGCCTGACTTAATAATTTGCTTATATAACCTTGGTGCCTCATCTTAGGACCCAAAGGGCCCAGATTAAGAACTTTATGAACATCCTGCTGTGTTTAGTCTGCTATACCTGGGAGTATCTATTTCACTAACCCAGATGGCACCCGTAACCACACACACATCCTGCAAAGTAGGGAATCACATTCACAAGCGTAACCAGTAAAACCACAGGGTCCGCCTTAGCAATAGAGAAGGCAACAGGAAGCCAGTAGATCCCTCCTCCCACACACAACCATTTTCTCCTCCTTTCTATGAAGTTAGAATTTCTGACTTTGTGGCAATGCACCCCTTTCTGTCCCTGGGGGTCACATTTGGCATTGAGGGGAATCCACAGGCGCATGTTCAGCTCAAAACAACCCCAGGTACATTTGGAAAGGGCCCCGATTTCTCACTGTCTCTCTTTTCTATCTCCCCATTTTTTTTTCTCTCCCTTTCTCTGTTACTTTTTCTTTCTTCTTCAACGAGTTCCTCTTCCCTGGACCACTCTTTCCAACTGGGCTTCTACTGGCTTATCCCAAGACACATTTCTTTCTAGAACTACATTACAGTTTGAATAGTCACTAAGAAAGCAGAAGTGGCTAGATTGGTTTCCACTGAAAGCAGCATTGAATTTAAAGTACTTCTTTTATACTCTGGCTTCCTCCCAACCCCCATGATACATTCCACCACCCTTCACAAGCACACAGCTCATGGCTGAGCACATCAGAAATGCTGAAAAATAATAAATGGGTTGATTTATTAAGTAGTTCTATTTATTTATTTATTTATTTTTCTTTCTTTCTTTTTTCTGTAGCAAATCTTTGTGGGAAGCATGGTTCTTTTCCCCCAAAGAAAATGTCTGTTGCTTGAAACACTTAAGAGTGTTTCAAAGAGTCCCAATGAATTTCATTGGGGGTACTAGAGAGGGAAGCCTCCCATGTGATTCTCTGCTCAGACTCTGAGTGAAAGGCTATTAGCTCAGTAGCTACTGGCAATTTCAAGGATGGCCAAAATAATAGGGAAATATCAAGAACAATCATCCTGTTTAGACTTTACATAGCATTTTGAAATGAAAAGGGTTTCATGTTCATTATCTCATTAGGCACTCAAGAAAAATCTGTAAGTTTGATACGGTAAAGATTCTTGTTCAAAAGTTGAACTGTGGAACTAACCTAGATGCCCTTCAATAGATGAATGGATAAAGAAACTGTGGTATATATACACAATGGAATATTACTCAGCCTTAAACAAGAATGAAATTATGGCATTTGCAGGTAAATGAATGGAGTTGGAGAATATCATGCTAGGCAAAATAAGCCAATCCCCAAAAACCACAGGCCAAATGTTTTCTCTGGTATGTGTATTATAATGTGATTCACCATTATGTGATTCATAATGGTGTGGGCAGGGGGAGCAAGGGAAGAATGAAGGAACTTTGCATTGGGCAGAAAGGAGTAAGGGAAGGAGAGGGGGTATGGAGGTGGGAAGAATGGTGGAATGAGACGGACATTATTACCCTATGTACATATATGATTGCACAAATGGTGTGACTGCATCATGTATGACCAGAGAAATGAAAAGTTATGCTCCATTTGTGTACAATGAGTCCAAATGCATTTTGCTGTCATGTACAACTAATTAGAACAAATAATAAAAGAAAAAAAAAAGATTTGTGTTCATTTTTCAGACATGGTTCTGTGATAATAAGTGATTTGCTGGCAGTTTTACTAGATCAAGAGCTGAGTTTGTCCCCCAGTTTCTTCCTTTATATGTTGGCCTTCTTCTCAAGAGTCCCGCCCACCTGCATTTCTTTTAGTTGGGAGCTGCCATCAAACACTGTATTGAAGGGTCAAAACTGGCTCTAGTGAAAGTTTATTTTCATGGAAAAAATTATAAATTAATGTTCATGGCATCTTTATTTGTAAGGGCTGAAAACTGGAAAATAATCCAAATGTCCATCAACATATGAGCGGGTAAGCAAAATGTAGGGTATCTATGCAATGGAATATTATTGGAACATCAAAAGGAAAGAAATACTGATTAATGCTATGACATGGATTAACCCTGACAACATGTAAGTGAAAGAAGGCAGTCACAAAAGGCCATATAGTGTATGATTTTATTTATGTAAACGTTCAAAATAGGCACATCTATAGAGACAGAAAGTAGATTAGTGGCTACCCAGAACTGGGGGTTGGCATGAAGGGATTGGAAACTGATAGCTGATGGGTACAGATTTATTTTAGGGATAATGACAGGGTTTTAAAATTGATTGTGCTGATGGTTGTGCAACTCTATGAATATATGAAAACCCACTGAATTGTACACTTTAAAAAGGTGAAGCATAGGATATGTAAACTATATTTCAATAAAGCTGTTATTTAAAAAAAAAAGACTGGCTCTGGTCTGTAACAAATAAAGTTAGAAACTAAGTTCTGTGCTTCTCAGACATTAATGTGTATTTGGGCTACCTGGAGATCTTACTAAACTGCAGATTCTGATGTAATAGGTCTGAGTGCCAGCCTATATGATTAAATCAAATATCAGGATCTTTTAAAAATAGACAATAAAGTATCTTTATTACCCTTCATTCAATTTTAAGTACTATTAAGACCATTAACTATTGCTGCCATCCAATTTGGTGATATCTTTGATGCACCTTAACCCATATGGAAAGTACCTAACAACTTATTTGTATACTTCTTTCCTTTGAACTAACTGAACTAGCCATTTATTTTAGTATGATAGGGAAAACCCTGAGTTGTTCCAGGTCTGAGCTTCCTTAATGGTGACTATATACTTAAAAGGCACAGATGAATTTCTGCTTTCAAAGCTCCATGCATCTTCTTATTTTGAACAGTGGGGAGGAGTTTTGGAAGACCTCTTCAGAAGGACATAAAAAGCCAAAGGACTGTGAGCTTCTCCATGGGTTGTAATACACAGTATGTGCACAATTAAGTTGCATGCACACAACAACAGAGAGAGATACATAAAAATGAATAAAACACTGTGGCTGTGTCTGCAGGTGCCTTTGTCCTGGCCAAAAAGAGACACAAACTCAATAAGAAAAAGCAAGAAATTAAGGGGGAAAGAGAGCCACATTGCAGAGAGAGAGAGAGTGGGGTTTTGGCTTGCTATGACTGATTGGTTTAAATTTTGTCTTCTGCACAGATTTTTCTGATGTTGCTACAAAACTCAAGAATCCTGGGCACTCTCCTTCACTCAAATAAAACTTCTATTTACATAGAATTTGCTAAAGGGAAATAGTAGAAATGGTATTAAGCTCATGCAGCAGTTCTTGAAAGGAGACCATCATTGTTCATTGGAATTTGTATCTCCAGCTACAGGGTGGGCAGCTTTGCGGCTTTTGCTAGTTTGTTTGAGGTACTGGGAATTGAACCCCGGGGTTCTTTACCACTAAGCTACATCCCCAGCCCTTTTTATTTTGAGACAGGATC
This sequence comes from Geosciurus inauris, assembly GCA_004024805.1. Taxonomy (NCBI): domain Eukaryota; kingdom Metazoa; phylum Chordata; class Mammalia; order Rodentia; family Sciuridae; genus Geosciurus; species Geosciurus inauris. The sequence continues at coordinate 30,867 of PVHX01001498.1, read as the reverse complement.
TTGCTAAATTGCTGAGCGTGGCCGCCAACTCGAGAACCTCTTGCCTCAGCCTCTTGAGTCAAAGGGATTATTCATGCATCCCTGTGCCTGGCTGGGTTGGTGGTATTTTTTTTAATTTATTTATTCTAATTAGGTACACATGACAGCAGAATGCATTTTGATTCATTGTACACAAATGGAACACAACATTTCATTTCTCTGGTTGAACATGATATAGAGTTGCACCATATGTGCAGTCATTCATGTACCTAGGACAATGGTGTGAATCTCATTCTACCATCTTTCCTGTCCTCATGTACCCTTCCCTCCCCTCCCCCCTGCTTTGACCAAAGTTCCTCCATTCTTCCTGTACCCCCTCCCCATTATGGATCAGCATCCACTTATCAGAGAAAATATTCAGCCTTTGTTTTTTTGGGATTGGCTTTATTTGTTTAGATATTCTCCAGCTCCATGCATTTATCTGCAAAGGCCATAATTTTATTTTCTTTTAATGCTGAGAAATATTTCATTGTGTTTATATACCACAGTTTCTTTATCCATTCATCTATTGAAGGGCATCTAGGTTGGTTCCACAGTTTAGCTATTGTGAATTAAGCTGCTATAAACATTGAAGTGGCTGCGTCACTGTAGTATGCTGTTTTTAAGTCTTTTGTGTTTAGCCCGAGGAGTGGAATAGCTGGGTCAAATGAGGGTTCCATTCCAAGTTTTCTAAGGAATCTCCATACTGTAGTCCCACCAGCAATGTATGAGTGTGCCTTTTCCCTCACATCCTCACCAACACTTATTGTTGCTTGTATTCTTGATAATGGCCATTCTAAGTGGTGTGAGATGAAATCTTAGAGTAGTTTTTATTTGCATTTCTCTAATTGCTAGAGATGTTTAACATTTTTTCATATATCTGTTGACTTCTTTAATAAGACTCCTAAAGTGCAAGAAATAAAATCAAGAATCAATAAATGGGATAGGTTCAAACTACAAAGGTTCTTCTCAGCAAAAGAAACAATCAATGAGGTAAACAAAGAGCCTACGCTTTGGGAGCAAATTTTTGCCACATACACATCTGATAGAGCACTAATCTCCAGCATATATAAAGAACTCAAAACAACACCAAAAAAACAAACAACTCAATCAATAAATGGGCTAAGGGTTGATGGCTTTTGATGAGCAGCAAGTCACTGAATTCTGAACCCAAGAAGAACCTTGAATGAGGTGCCAAAAAATTGGGGTTTAAATTCCTGTTCTACCTGAGTTTAGATGACATTTGTTGTTTTAAAACCTGCTGGGTCTTATTTTCTTCATCTTCAATATAAAGAGGGTTATACTCCCTTTATCAAAGGGATGAAACATGCAGGAAATGAGCAAAAGTATGCAGAGAAAATTCTTAAGCTGTCCAGCTTTTTATAGATATAAGAGAAAAACGACGATTTTTCTTACTTCACACACTCCAAGACTAGGCTGGTCTAGCAAACCATACACCACTGCAGTGCTGTTTCAGGGCCTGCTTGGCAACCAAGAAACTGAGAGGTCTTCTTGAAGGCAGTGCTCTGGGACGGTGATCAGAAGGAAATGCAAGTCCAAGTCCTATGGGCATTCTCTGGGACTCAATGGCATCGGTTTCAACATAAAGTCATTGAATATGCTTTGAAATCCTCTATTTGTTCTATAAATATCCATCTCATAGCAAGTATGATTTACATTTGGGGTAGTGTTGTCTGTCTTCTATATGAAGAAAAGAAACCTAGAGTTCAAGTTTTCTTTCTTTGACTTTTTGAGCCTAACCCCTTATTTTCTTGTAGCTGGAAAATTCCAAGAAGGGAAAAACTGTGGCAGGTCTGTTTTATCAGTTGCTATCCTCTTTATCTCATCCTCTTAGGCATGGACGTCTGAGCCTCATGCAGGCCTTCCCCACTCTTCCTAAGGGAGCAGGAGCCACTTAGCCCAAGCCTTGGAACTTTTCAAACTAATCAACTACAGATTTTCTAAGTCTGGTAATTTCCATCTAAATGATTAGCTAGACAGGGACCAACTCTTGATAAAAAGTATATTACTTTAAAACAATTGATAAAGTAATAGCTGAGCCAGAAGAATCTCCACTGATAAAGGCTAGTGAGCATTTCTATCAGGACTCTGGCTGAGTAGGCTTAAAACGAAACAAAACAAAACAAATAAACAAAATAAACCTCAACTATAATTAATCCCAGCCCAAACTTGTATATAAATTGTCACCTCCAGAAGGTGAGACAAATACATACTAAACAATACACATGCGTATATATGTGCTAGGTAAATTATTCCTAAGGCTCATCTGATGGACGTGGGATATAAATCCATAATCAAGATGATGAGATATTAATAATTACATCTGTAGTGTTTGATATTTGCAAAGTGACTTCTGTTATTTATCACATCATTATTTTACATTGAACAGTATTCTCCCTGGATAAGGGAGAGCAAGGAATGAACAATGGGCTGTGATAAAGGTCTAGAAAGATGTCTTTGCCATTGTCTGTAGTACATGCACTGGGGGAGCCTAGCTCTTCTCTCCAGAGAAGAAGACCATTGTGTGGCACTACTGGCCTCTTGGTGTCTCTGGTTAAGTGTCCCCAGAATAGATGGGAGAAGCGTAAGCCAAGTTTTCACTCAAGGGCATAGTTGTGGCCAACGTCTTCTTTTTTGACTTCCCACCTGCTTCTTTCTTCTGAGGATGTCCTTCATTTACTGTGGGGTTGCAGATAACAAAGGCCTAGCAGTGAGAAGACCTAGGTCCTGGCCCTACTTCCTAACTAGCTGTGTGTTCAGTCAAACCACTTCACTATTCGTGGCCTCTGAGTTTTTCACTAGTCATCCTAGAATGATAACATCGAATCTATTAGGTATAAAAAGGCTATTGTAAGAATGGAAGCTCTGTGGCTTTATATTATGTTTATTATTATGATTATTCATGTAAAAAGTTTCTTTCCATCCTATCCAATTTGAAAATTGAAATATATTGGTCAACAACCTTAGTCTAGATTTTAACCACTTACTTTGTCATGCCCCTAATTTATCTAGTGCTGTGCAACTTTATATTTTTTATACTGAGAGGCAAGATAGTATAATGAATGAGATCATTACTTATGATTCAAATGGACAAGGATTTAAATCCTGGTCTAATCATAATCACCACCTCCAGCCATGCTGGAGTAATTATTACTGGGCTAGCCTTCCTGCCACAAACATAATTGAACAATACATATGAGGAATTTATTTTCAGTGATTGAACAATACTATCAGGCTATGATCACTGAGAGAAGGGAAACTCTTAAAATGAAACATATCTGCCCTAGTTGTTGTTGTTGTTGTTGTTCTTCTTCTTCTTCTTCTTCGTTTGTGTGTATGTGTGTGTGTGTGTGTGTGTTTTGGATATTTTCTTCACTCTAGCACAGAGAACTGGAGTAAAATCAGAGTACAGGAATGCCCTTTAGCTAAGGTTCAGCATTTGGGAACATTAAAGTGGCTGGAATCTGTGGGGCAGGATACAGGACACAAAGGACCTGTGAGGAGGAACTATACACCTATTTGGGGATACCCCATGAGTGAGGGTCAGACTGCTATATACAGAGACAAAAGGGGACTTACTCAGCAGTAGCTCCTGCAGGGTTGTGAGCAGAACAGATACTTGAGTTCTACAGTGCTGGAGATGGAGTAGTAGCTTAGTTCTTCTTGGCTCCCCAGATAGCCTGCAGAGATATAAGGAAAGCCACATACTAGAGGTAAGGGACACTTCCCAGAGTAAGACCCTTTTTTGTACTCACATTATCTAGCCCTAAAACCAAGTCTAGACAAGATCTGCTTAGGAGACAGGGTTAAAGGTTTGAAACACACCAATAAAACAAAACAAAATGAAAGAACAACCAACCAACAGTAACAAAAACAAGCAGATGGGCAACACCTGGGCCCTCACAGATGTTTCCTAAGAAAGACCAAAATAAAGCCTAAACACCCTCAAAATGACTATCCAGGAATTGAACAACCTGAAAAAAAATAATGTCCAACATTCTTCAGAGAATAACAGAATCAAGTGTTTCTATAGTGTATAAGGTATGTATTCAATTAAAAATACTAAATACCTTCCCCCAACACACATGTGATTTACAATCATGAAAAAGAAGTCAACATAACCGAACTTAGAGTGGTGCAGATTTTGGATCTGGCAGACAAATACTTTGAAGTATCTACCTAAAACATATACAAGAATTAAAGAAAAGTATTAAATGAGCATAGTTTAGCCATAGCAAACACATAAAAAATTTTATCAGAGGAAGAAACACCATAAAATAAATTCAAAAGAATATTTAGGAATTAAAAAGGAAGATAATTGAAATGCAATTTTACCAGGAGGCTTTAACAGGAATTTGGAGATAGCAGAATACAGAGAAAATGGAACTTCTAGGAATATAGATATAAACTATACAATCAGGAGAACAAAGGGAGAAGAAAAATGACAAAAATAAGCAAAGCCTCAGGAAACTTTGGTAATATCAAATAGTATAAAATGAATGTAATTGAAGTTGAGGAAGGAAAAGAGGAAGAATGAAGTGAAAAAAATGGTAAGTAAAAGTAGCAGAAACTTCCCATATTTCAAAGAAAACACCACTTATAAATTTTAAATGTTTGGGAAATGTTAAGCAAAAATTTTTAAAGGATGAATTTTAATTACTTGAGTTTTTCTGTATGCATTAATATTTTTATAAGCATTTGCTGTTTTTTCTGGTTTAGAAATTTCTCAACTTATAGTAAAGTTATTGTCATAAAGTACATTTTTTATTTGTTCTTTTTAGGTGTACATGTACATTTATCAATAAGTGTATTTTGACATATAATACATACAGGGAGTATAACTTATGCTAATTAGGTTCCCATTATTGGGGTTGAACATGATGTGGAGTTACAAAGGTTATGTATTCATATATGAACACAGGAAAGTTACGTTCAATTCATTTTACTGTCTTTCCTATTCCCATTCCCCCTCCCTTCCCTTTATCCCCCTTTGTCTAATCCAATGAACTTCTACACTCTCCACCCCTTATTGTGTGCTACCATCCATATATTAGAGAGAACATTCAGCCTTTGGTGTTTTGGGATGACTTATTTCACTTAGCATGATAATCTCCAGTTCCATCCATTCACAGGCAAATGCCATAATTTCATTCTTCTTTATGGCTGAGTAATATTCCATTGTGTATATATACCACATTTTCTTTATCCATTTATTTGTTGAAGGGTACCTAGGTTGGTTCTAGAGCTTAGCTATTGTGAATTGAGCTGCTATAAACATAGATGTGACTGTATCACTACAGTATGCTGATTTTAAGTCTCTTAAGCAAAATTAATACAAAGAAAAGCAAATGCAGGTACATCCTGCTCAAACTGTCTCAAGCCAAAACTAAAAAGGAAAACCCTTAAAGCAAACCAGAAAAAGAAATTTAAAAAAGCTTCCAAGCCCTGAAAACACATGGAGAAATCTTAAATGCATATTGGGAAAACCCAGCTAATCTAGAAAGGCTACAAAGAATGTAATTCTAACAATGTGGCATTCTAGGAAAGACAAAACCATAGAGAGCAAAGGAGATCCGTGGTTGCCGGGGGCTTGAGGGGAGTAGGGGAGGAATGACTAGAGCACAGGGTTTTAGGGCAATGAAACGATTCTGTATGATGTGTTATGATGAATACATGGCACTGTGCATTCGAAGAACTATACAACACAGAGTGAGCTCTACTATCAACTAAGGGATTGAGGTAAGAGTAGCACATCAATATTGGTTCATCAACTGTAATAAATGTACCACATCTACATAAGATGTTACTTACAGGGGAAACTGAAAGAGAAAAGGTCAGGGGAAAATAGGAACTCGTGTACTATATGCTCAATTTTCTGTAGACCTCAGGGAAAAACTCTAAAACAACATTTATCAATTAAAATTTATCAATATTTATCATTTTTCAATTGTTTTAGTCAGCTTTTTCATCTCTGTGACCAGAAGACCTGACAAGAACAATCAGAGGAGGAAAAGGTTATTTGGGTTCACATATATACAAAGGAAATAATAAGAAATTTTGACTGCTTTCTTATTTCCAACAAAGGAGGCCAGACAATACTGAAAAAATGCTTTTAATGTAATGAGAGGAAAAAATATCCTTTAACAATAAAGATAAAAAAAATGCCTTTTAAGACAGACAAAAGCTGAGAGCTACCAGACAATATAGGAAATGAAATAGAATGTTAAAATTATTCAATTAATCCAAATCAAGTTTTTAGAAAACAGAACAACAGAGGAACAAAAAATGTTAGTGATAAATATAAAATAAATATTGTTATTTCAGTAGAAAGTAGATTAAGCTCAACTATGTCAATAATTTCATTAAATGAAAACGTGCTTAACAATACAACTGAAAGGGTGTAATTGTCAGATTGAATTTAAAAAAAGCAATTTCCAATTATATGCTGTCTAGAAGAGAAACAAAATACATAGAAAGTAAAAGATGCAAAGAAGTCCACAGTATGAAAAATACTCATTAAAAGTGTGTCTACATTAACAATCAGATGGAGACTAAGAAAGTACTAGAAACAAAGGGAGATATTGCATAATAATAGAAATGTAACAATTTAGAATGGAATGCAACTAATAATGAGCTTAAGTAAGAACTAAAGTAAGAAATAGACAAATCCATCAGAATGAGGAGTTTTAAACTCTAAATCTGTCAGGAGTCTCCAAAGAAACAGAATAAGTACTATATATAATAAATATGTAGGTTACACTATGTATGATATTATTTATATTCAATTGCATATATGTAATCCTGAGATTACCTATAATTATACTATACATAAAAATAGATAAGCACATATTAAAAATAGATTTATTTCAAGGAATTGGCTCATGTGATTGTGGGCACTGGTGAGTCTGAAATGCAAGAGTTGATGGGGTTTTACTCTTAAGTCCTGTGGACTGAGTGGATGGCGTCCACCCATGTTACTGAGAAGAATCTCCTTCACTTAGGGTTGACCAATTGCCGATGTTCAACGTTTCTACAAAATACCTTCACAGCAGCATCTAGATCTACATAGAAACTCATTAAAGCTCTAAAAAATGTGAAAAATAGTAATCAATCATTTTGATCTAATTGACATTTGTGGGACACCATAGTAAGCAACTTGAGAATACACATTCTTTTCAAGTTTACATGGAGCACTTACCAAGATAGATTATATAACTGTTCTAAATAAGTCTCAGTCAATTTCAAAAGACTAAATTCTGGTTTAACCATTATTGACTTATTTGGGCAAGTTAATAATCTTCCCATAATTCAATTTTCCACCTTTGCAAAGTGGCAGTACACTCTGTCATTATTGTTGAATTGCTATGAAGGTTTATGAGGGTTGAATTAATTTATGAAAAACCCTTTGCAAAGGCCTAGTAAATGTTCCATAAATAATAGCATGATGAAGAGGAGGAGGATGGTGATGTGATGGTGGAGAAAGGGAAGAAAGAGGGGAGAAGAAAAAGAGGGGAGGAGAAGAGGCAGAGGAAGCTGGAGGAAGGAAAGAGGAAAAGGAGAAAGGGCCACATTAGACATGAAATCAGGGAAAGTCAGCAAGTAATCACTGGTCCATGGTAACAGTCATTTACTTGTTCGTTTAGCCAACGCCACTGAAGCCTTAGTATCTGCCAAGCTCTCTGTAGAACCATGGTAGTAGAAACCACCCTTTGTCCCTGTTTTCATGAAGCTTATCATCAACATGAATGAAGGAATCACTTTGAGGTAAGTGGAGGGAAGGAAAGGTTATAGTTCTATGGGAGCGCACAAAAGGGAATCTGACATAGGTTGGTGAGAAGAGGGTTCCAAAAAAAGAGAGCAGCATGTGCGACATGTCCTTTGCTGACTTGAGAGCCCAGCATGGCTGAAGGGAGAGCAGTGCGAGCGTGGTGCGAGGTGAGGCTGCCGGGCCTGGACTGAGCACCTCACAGTGCCCTGCACATCCTTGTTACATCCTGAATACAAATGACTAAAGCAATGGGTTTCACTTAGCGTTTTTAGGATTAATTAATAATTTCCCTACACCACGTTTAATTAACTGACTGATTTGTTGTTGTTATTTTTAGTCCAATAGCATGACCAGCACCACACAGGAAGTAATGATTTCTCTCTCTCTCTCTCTCTGTCTCTCCCTCTTTCTCTCCCTCTCTCTCTCTCTCTCACACACACACACAGACACACACTAGAACTTTAACAGAATATTAGATAATTGGACACTCTTTTGACGTATCCAAATGAAAACATCTGTTTCACATCTGTTCTAAGTTCAGAGTAAGCAACAAATGGTTCCACCTGAAAGACATCGACCAAAACCAGAACACCATCCCAATTCAACCTAGAAAACTTGTCCACTGATGTCACCGTGCAATGTTATTTCTCTATTCTCATGAACTGTGTGGAAAAAGGAAATAAACACATATCTTGCCTCTTTTTTAGGAGGACACTGGAAGTACTGTGTATGCACACTCCACACACACACACACACACACACACACACACACAGAGTCTTGCTAAGGCTGGGGAGCAATACTGTTGATTTAAAAATAAAGCATATAAAAATGTGAATCTTGAATTGGAAGGAGCTCATGTGAGTAAAAATTAAAAGTGAAATAATATTTTGGGAGAATATACTACACATTGTCTACCCTAATGAAGGCCATGGATATTACCAGATTGTAATTAAAAGCTGTGGGGAAAGGCAAATCAAAACTATATTGAGATTCCATTTCACTCCCATCAGAATGAAATCATCAGGAATATAAATAACAATAAATGCTTGTGAGGATAGGAGGATTTCTACTGTTGGTAGTAATGTAAATTGATACAACCACTATGGAAATCAGTATGGAAGATCTTTTAAAAACTAGAAATCAAAATAACATGTGATCCAGCTATACCACTTCTTGGTATTTATTCAAAAGAATTCAAGTCAGCATACTTTAGAGATAGGCATATCTATGTTTATTGCAGCACAATTCACAATAGTCAAGTTATGAAACCAGCCTAAAGGTCTTTCAACAGATGAATGGATAAAGAAAATGTGGTAAACTGGGAGTGGTGGAGCAAGCCTGTATTCCCAGCACTTTGGGAGGCTGAGATAGGAGAATTGCAAGTTCAAAGCCAGCCTCAGCAATGGCGAGGCGCTGAGCGACTCAGTGAGAACCTGTCTCTACATAAAACACAAAATAGGGCTGGGGATGTGGCTCAGTGGTCGAGTGCCCCTGGGTTCAATCTCCAGTACCAAAAAAAAAAAAAGCAAATGTGGTATATATACATAATGGCGTTTTATTCAGCTATAAAGAAGAATAAAATTATGTAATTTACAGGAAAATGGATGAAACTGGAGAGGATCATGTTAAGCTAAATAAGCCAGACTCAGCAGGATAAAGATTATATGTTTTCTCCCATATGTGGAAGCTAGAAGAAAAAAAAAAGAAAAAAAAAACACCAGGAAATAGGTCTGCCTACTCCAGAAATAGATGGATGGAGCTGGAATTCAGTGAGCTAAAGAGAAAGGGATGAGTTGAGACTGTGGAGTGAGGTGGAGGCCAGACCCTACAGGGTACCTCAATACAGAGTGAATTTTATTCCAAAGGTAGCAAGATTAGTAGGAAAGTATTTTAAGCAAAGGAGTGATCCGTTCAGATCTTCTCCTTCTAAAGAAGAATTCTGTAAGAGGAATGCACCATAGGGAAGTAAAATAAAAAAGCAGGAAGACCAATTATCTAGTCTAACATTTCCAGGTTTTGCAGCCTTGGGGAAATTACTTGACCTCTCTCAGCCTTAGAGTCCTAATCTGTAAAATGGAAATCAATAGTATAAATAATTTATAGCATTCTCATGAAGATAGAATGAAAGTATGCAAATAAAGTGTTCAACACCATGACTAGCACACTGTCAACACTCAAAAATTGTAGGCTATTATTATACTGTTGCTATTGTTGGGAGCAAAGCAACACATAGAGTTACAGTGAGGATTCAGAGATAAGAAGCCAAAGCTAATGCCCAGTCATTAGAATGCAGCCTTTAAGAGGGGAAAGGCTGGAGAATGAGACCCAGGGCCATATTCTGGGAAGCCCAGAAGCCCAGGGCATGTGCACTGGGATGCAGCTCCTCCTCCCCATGGTCAGAGTGATGCTGGAAACTGAGAGCCGAGACATAGCAAGGAAGCCAGGAGCTGGGCTGCAGTGAGGAAAGAGCTGGGCTTCTCATTTGCCATTTGTCTGTCCAGAGGGCCCCTGATGAGTCCTGTGCCACCCATGAGTACAGAAGAGTGACTGAAACCTGTTGGATTACTGGTCTCTCTCAGCCATCACTGAGGCAGCAGTCACACTGGGAGTGAATCAACGAACAGGTGCTAAAACTCAAAATGAACTAAAGTTGAGGAAAAACATTCAACTTTCATTAACTTATTAACATTTAACTTTCATTAACTTGTTTTTGTTATTTTTGCAAGGGCAGTCAGAAAGGGAACTTACAATCCTGTAATGCTTAATGATGGGGACGTGTTCTGAGAAATGTGCATTGTTAGGTTATTTTCACTGCATGAATATCGGCGTATGCTTAATACACACAAAGGCAGTCACGCTGTCACTAGGCAGTATGATCTTATAGGACCATAATCATCATATGCAACGCATCACTGACCAAAATGTGCTTATGTGCTGAATGACTATTGTTATACCTTTTTAAGCTATCTGAAACTCACAGTTTGTTAAGAAGATAAAAGCCCCTAGGCTGTTTTGCATGCAGGCAGGTGTATAGTGCTGGGGGATCATGATATATCCTGGGATACACGAATAAGATTGGTAGGGTTACTACTGTCACAGAGCTTATCGTTTAGCAGTAGGAAATCATGAAATTATAAAATAAAAGAGAGGACTTACATTTTCATATTCTGAAGAGACATACCCTGCTGGGGAATTGGTGAGGAGAACTGGTTAGCACAGTCTCTTGAAATATCCAGATTCTTTCCCCCAATTCTCTTTCCTTAGAAATTTATCATGTGCCTTCTTCCTCTTCCTCTACCTCCTCTTCCCTCTCCAATTCTTCATTTTCTCTTCCTTCATACCTGCTCAAATTTTCTCTTTTCCCATTACCACCATCTTTTATAGACCAACCTGACCCTTGATCTTTCCCTGGCAGCCTGTTTAATTCTTAGATGGGATAGCTGGCTTTCTCTTGATGTCTCCAATTTGTATCACCATCTCTGAAAAAAATTATTTTTTTCTTCTTTACACATAAAAAATATATGGAGCCTTTATAACATGTACCAAGCATTGAGCAATTTTTACATTTAATGTTCACTTTTATCCTCTGAGATAGGTTCTAGGGCCCTACCCACCCCTGCAATTTTGCAAATAAGAAAACAGAGTTGTAGAGAAATTAAGAAACTGGCCCAAGGTTACCCAAAAGATAGAAGTCGATAGACTTGACCTCAAGTCAGTTGATACTAAAACTTATTCCTCTAACCATTATGTTATTCTGTCTCCAAGTAATTGTGACACACCTCATAACCTGTGGATGCTCTTCATGTGGGATAAATTTCCATCTTAACAGGGGGATTGGGAAACTAAACTGCATCTGTCCATAAAGAGGGTACAGCTGTGTTTGCAGATGGGCAGAGGTCACTGGGTTGTCGCAGAAGCGGGGCCATCTGGTCTCCCTGTAGAAATGTTCAGATTCCCCAGTAATGGTTGGCAATGTACTCCCCAAGATGAGGGATCAAGGCAACTTGAGGTAAAGTGGGATGGCTTCCAGCAAGAGGAAGAAAACACACGTCGAGGAGGCTTAGAAGGTGATCTCAGGAACGACAGCAGGAAACTGAAAACTGCAGTAGGAAGTATCTTCCCCATGTGCTGGTGGGCTGATTGCTTGGAGTCCAGAGTGGGTGGTGGCAAAGCCCAAATTGCCTCTGTGGCAAGGTAGTGTCTGCTGGTGCCAGCCCAGCCCAAAGGGATGGTTTGTAGCTATGCATCCATGCTCCTAGTAGGAAGCAGTCTTAGGCAGAAGGAGCATCTTGGAAGTTGAATTCTGTGGCTGAGCTGAGCGAGGGCCAGGAATATCCTTCTTGAAAATCGATTAGTTTATTTAGCTAACCAATATGCATTGTGCATGTGCTATCACTCATGTATCAGGCATTCAGGGTTGAAAATAGACAAATATCTCTGCACTCTTGAAGGTTTAATCTGTGCACTCACAACAAAGAAAACTAATCAGTGACCAAAACAAACCAGATGAAGATGATGATGTGATATGGGTCTGCCAGCCTGAAAATTCGCATAGTTAGAGCTGTCAAAAGAGTTAATTGGGCAGCACATAGTCACTATAATAAGCTGCTATACTTCACAATAAAGAAAAAAAAACTTTATTCTGGAGTTCTTTCAAAAGTGCACCAGAGATCCTGGACTGAGTGCAAACTGGAATCTAAATAATCAAAAGTGTCTTATATTCAGCTTTTCAGAAATTCTTCTCTTATAGAGAGCAGGATGTTCCAGTGAGCAGGTACAAATAAGGTGGCCTAATTTCTGTGACTGACACCACAATACCTAGTGGAGTTGCTAGTTCCACCAGCCTTTTGCTAGCGAGGTTATTCCAAACACAGAAATCACATGAAATAAGAAAGGCCTAGTAACAAATGGCCAGAAATTAGCATCTCCAGTATTTTATAACTAAGTTTTCTTGTCATCTTGAGCAAGTCATTTCATAAGTTCCCATTTCCTTTCTTGGAAAAAGATAATGTGCATTAAATAATTTCTAAGTTTCTTTTCCATTGGACATGGTCTTTTTATCATTATATTAATAATACATACTAATTGAACAAATTGATGGGCTTTTATTATGACGTTTCCAAACATAAAAATATCCTGCTATGATATAGTCTTCTGTGAGGTTCCATGAAGGTAATTATTCTAGGAAATTAGAATGGATGGAAATTAGCTAAAAGTATGCCAGATACAGAGGCAAAGCCATTAAATTACCCAAGGGATCCCAGCTCTTGGAGCCTGGATCCAGGCACCTTCCTGTATCAGGATTATTAGAAAAATTACTACACAGACCATGGATGTCATGGGCTTAGGAAATAGTTTCTTTTCCTCTCTGTGGCCTCTCTGCATGTTGTGTGTGGCTCTGTGCGTGAAAACTTGAAGTGCCACATGGATATATAGCCCCATGGAGAACAGGATGCTCTGCATTACTGAACTCCCAGAAAATCCAAGTTTTTATCTGTAACTATTAGCACTCCTTCCAGCAGCTTCTAAGCTATTTTATTCAGAGCTAGTAAGAGGAACATGCATTACTGTTCTGTGCTGAACCATGATGATGTGCTATGGCTATAATCAGCTCTCTCATTGCTTGGCTTTTTGGTTTTATATTGGTTTGTTTTGTCCACCACTCCCTAGAAGAGGGCTAATAGATAACACCATGCTTCCCCATGTTTATATTACCTGAGGTTTGTGAAAACTCATTTTCCAGAATGAAGCTTTTGAAATTTTTTATCAGGATGATAAGGCTACAAAGGCTGATCTTCATGTATTTAGAAATCCAGAATTAATTCAAAAAATAAACAATTACTTGCATTAATGAATCTGCCCTTTTAAATACAAAGGCTACGGGTACTGCAGGGAGAGCCCTGAAGGAGGAATCTGATGTTTGACAATTCAGGGCAAATTCTTTATGAAATGTGAAAGACCACTTTCCTCCTTGTACTTCATGTTTTCTTATCTGCAAAATGAGAACCTGAAGATGAACCAATGAAGGAAGTTCCAATGAAGTAAAGTGCACGAAAATATTTTGCAAAAACAATTGTTGTGACACAACATTGCATTATAGTTATCTCGGAGCAGATCGCATCCTCTAAACTTCAAGTTAGTTTAGGACAGAAAGTTTGCCTAACATCCAAGGGAGATAGTCAAAATATTTAACAACTGTTAGGACATCCAACAATCAGACAGGAAACTGGCCCAATCAAAGCAGATGCTGGCTGTGAATGGCCAGCTTGCCTGAGCCAATGCTCATATCAGCTTTGCTCACACCCATGCTTGTCTTCCAAAGGGACTAGTCCTGTGCCTTGCACAAAAAAGGATGCTCAGTGAATGAATCTAAACATTATTTGTTTTTTGAAACTACTTTACACACATTTTTAGAGGCATGTGATCTATCTCTGCCCTACTTGACTCCCCAGTAGAATATTTTTTTTCCAAGCTTAGTTTCAGGTACTAGTCCCTGAGCGCTTGAAGCCTCTTTTCTTTTACCTGAGTTACAGATTCATTAACCCAGACTTTTTAAAAATGTTATTATTAGAACTTTAATCACCCATGTCCTCCTTTTAAGTTCTTTCTAAAATTACTTTCTGGCAATAATAATTATGTCAATCAGGGGCCAGCCAAAGATAGCTGTGGCCCCTGGGCCAAATCAAGACGGGAGTTTCCAGCCATAATCTATTATTTGGCTCCAAACAGTTGTGCTAATTTCCCTGCCTCCACCCCTCTTTCACCTACAGTAAGCGGAGTCCTAAAGACCAGGGTAGAATGTTCTAACTGGGTCCATTTTATCATCTATTGCTATGTTGGTGTCTGCAGCTGGATTCTACAGGTAGTATCCCAGGGCAATGCAAAGACAAGAATGAGTGTAACTGAATAGAGTCGTGTCAAGGGCAGAAAGTCAAAATGGTGTTGGTGTTGGTATTGGTGGAGGTTCTGGGAGGATGCTAGTGTTGGATTGGAAGAGAGAGTGACCAGGAAAGTCCAGGAATGAAGAGTAGCTAACAGTTCATGGGTAGGAAGCTCATATTTTTGAAAGATGCTTTCATCAACTCTGGCCAATATAAGATCAACCAAATTGTCCCCTTCTGCCTTGACTTCATTTATTCATTCAAAAAACAAGTACTAGGTGACTACTACTTTTGATCCATTGTGCTGTGTGTTGGAATTACAGAAATTCTGTTCTTTGGGGTAAGGAATCAAGGTAGAAGGAACAGAAATGTAAGTCAAAAAACACATGTAAAAGAGCAACAAGCATGAAAACTCAGAGATGAAAGAAAGAGCAAATGCCAGTAGCTCAGAATGCCCAGCTTATGGGGAGCAGACGGTGAGCCATTCCAGGTGTTTACTATGAGTAACTACTGAAGGGACCACTGGGGGTGAAGTATTTAGATTGCAGCTTTTGACAGCTCGCTGAGGTAGCAATTTGGAGCAAGGCTTGCCTTTAGCCTATGACAATGTCCAAATAAGATTTCAAAGTGGCCTAGACTGCATTGGTGATAACTGGGATGGAGAATAGAGGTTGGATTTGATAGCTAGAGGAGAGTATCAACTTGACTGGAGAATGATTGTTCGAAGGAGGTAAAGAAAAAGGTATAGGATAGACTATCCACCTCCATATTTATGACCTGGTATCCTAGTGGGGAGAGGCAGAGTTCCAAGGAGAGAAGAGGCAGAAGTAAGTACAGGAGATAAAGGGATGAATTCAAGCTGGTGAGAGGCATCTATGGGATGCAGAGGTTGACATGGCAGTGAAAATTGTATGGATCAGTATCACCCCAAAGTCCCTGCTGTGCACACTGTGATGAGATACAGAGCCCTGCCAGAAGGTAATGTCCTGTATGCATCAGAGAAAGGAAAAAATTCAACTGAACTAAACAGCATGTTTTTTTTAAAATATTTATTTTTTAGTTGTAGGTGGACAGAATATCTTTATTTTATTTTTATGTGGTGCTGAGGATCGAACCCAGTGCCTCACGCGTGCTAGGCGGGCACGCTACCACTGCGCCACAACCCCAGCCCCCAACAGCATGTTTTAATAATGATTTTTATTTGCATTCTGACACAGCTTCTCTGAATTTGGGCCAGCAGGTCCAAGGAGTGCACTTTAAAAGACTAAGTCAAGGTTAGGAGTTTAGGGGGGTGAAGACTAGAAGTACAGGTAAACTATCAGCATTTGAGGGCTCCTTCACTCTCCCTAGACTGTTTTGCCTCTTCCTTTCACTTTCTCAATTGTCCTTCTCTCCCCTCAGCATACACTGGGATGTTTTCCCCGTTTCCTTTTCACCTCAGGAACAAAGGTGCCTGCTCTTGCTAAGGCTAATAAATCCCCCTGTCTCATCCATCCTCCTTCCAGGAGTCAGAGTCTCATCCATCCTCCTTCTCCAAGGAATCAGAGTGATGATAACTGTCTCTTCTCGCTTGTACTTCCTAAGTCTCACTTTAACAGTTTCTTCAGTGCAGCCTCCAATGCACATGAGTCCTCCATTCTGAAACAAAACAGAACAAACAGAAGACCCTCTGGGTGTTCCACCTCCTTCATTGAGCTCTTTAGTGTTCCCTCCTGTCCTTATAGAACTTCTTCAAAGAATAGTCTCTGTTTCTTCACATCTGCTGCTCCTTGTACCACCTCTCTGTCACTCTACAATGTGCTGTGGAAGACATTCCCAGATGTCACATGGAGCCTTTAGTACATCTTCCACCTACTATAATTTTCTACTATATCTGACACTTACTTATTCAAACATTAGTTACTCCCAATTCTTTTTTTTTTTTTTTTTTGGTACTGGGAACTAAACTCAGGCACTCGACCACTGAGCCACATCCCCAGCCCTATTTTGTGTGTTATGTAGAGACAGGGTCTCCCTGAGTTGCTAAGCGCCTCGCTGTTACTGAGGCTGGCTTTGAACTCGCCATTCTCCTGTCTCAGCTTCCCAGAGTGCTGGAATTACAGGCGTGAGCCACTGCGCCTGGCTAGTTACTCCCAGTTCTTGACTCCCAATTCTAAGGTCCTCTTTCTCCCAGTTCTCCCCTTAACCCAAATTATTTCCTTCCACAAGTGCCTAGCAGATATGATCAGTGTATTCTTTTCTGGAATTGTTATTGAAATTGTGTTCAATTATGAGTAAGTCACTTCAACTCTGTCTTTTCTTCCTCAAAGTGAGGAGGTTTGTGGCTAGCACACTTCCAAAATCTATTCCAGGTAGGGTTTGATTCAAGAAACACTTATTGCATGTTTTATCAGTGCTAAGAATAGGTTTAGAAAATATATTCAAGAAATGCGAATTATATCAGGAGTCAATGAGACAATAAATTCACCAGCTACTGCAAACATTTTATGGAAAGAAGCAGTATATAAATACGCAAACAAATATGATGAAAGTTGCTCATTTTTATTGATCCAGCCAGGAAATATAGTTTTTTTTAAAAAACTTACATTAGATCTTAATTTAGACAAGTCATAATTTAAATGCTTAGTTATTCATACCTGGCTAAGGGATACCATATGGATTTATATAGGCCACACATGGTATGTGGACCAGCTATATCAAAATCACTAGAAAACATGGTAGAAATGTAGAATTTCCAGTGTCATTTCTGACCTAATAAATCAGGTCCACAGGTGATATGTGTGCATTTAGAGTTGGAGAAATTCTGGTCCAGATAACAGGCAAGGAGTTTCAAGTTTACTGGGAACCAGGGAGGATACTGGGGAGAGTTGCACATTCATAGCTAAGCACAGTACACATCCCCGATAGAGAGACCAGGAAACCAACAACATTGGGCAGCAGCAAAAATGAAAAGAATTCTTATTTCCCATTTGCTTTTGTAAACTGTGACCTCATCTAAAGAAACTGACTCCGTAGGCCCTTATCCTGAGATTTTACAGTAATTCCACTGTGTGTTGATTAACTTGGAAAAGCAAAAGTAACAAGAAATAAATAACTACAAGATGTCATCATTAATACTGGGGTTTTAAAATGGCTTTCTTTACTGCATGCTATAAAATTGGGAAAGCAATCTGTACTTACTATGAAAACTCCTGATGGATTCAAAATTCAAGATGCTTAGGTAAAGATTAAATATACATTTGGGGAAAGAAAAAAAATATTCCTATCTTTCTTCCTTCTGGTTGGACACAAATCAGAGGCTCAGAAACATATCTTTACTTTTATCTTTCCAATCTCCAAATTACTTTAGAATTCCAAAGCCAGAAGTCTCACTGAAATTTTCTACTTCCCCCTAATAAATGACGGTGGGGTAGGGTGGGGAAATTTGTTTCTGTATCAGTAATCATGTCTTAAGTTTATTAAATTTATCATCTTCACCCTTTTAGTGTAGTGTTAAACTCCTGGAAATGAAGTCATACAAAGATGAACTCAATTAAGCATGTCTTCAGTAATGCAGGAGAAGAATGCAGAGCACTAGATATAATGGTCATCTCTCAGGCTTTGTTTTTCCCCATCTATCAAAGGGAAAGAGAGTATATTAGTCACATTTCTCCAGAGAAAAAGAACCAATAGGATGTGTGTCTATATATCCATATCTGTATCTATATCTTTATCTATGTATATCTTGAAAGATTGATTCCAAGGACAATCCCTTGCAATGCTCATGTAACATGAAGCTGGGAAGTTCAAAATCTGCAGGATGGACCAACAGGCTGGAGACCCAGGGAAGAGCCAGTGTCGTAGCTGAATTTCTAAGGCCATCTGGCAGAATTCTTTCTTGCTAAAGGGAGGCCAATCGTTTGTTCTAGGCATGCCTTCAATTGATTGGATGAGGCCCACCCATTTTATGGGGGACAATTCGCTCTACTAAAACTGTACCAAATTAAATGGTAATATTTAAAACAAAAAAACAACAAATAAAAACCTCTCTTACGGAAACAATCAGAATAATGTCTGACCATATAATCTGAGTTCTGTAGTCTAGTCAAGTTGACACATAATATTAACCATCCCACTTGAAGGTCACACTGGCTAAACAAACAAAGAGGAAGAAGTCTGCCTCTCCAAAGGAGGGAGGCAAAGGCTGTTCCCCACGCTATGGGTACTGAGGCACTTGTCAAGGTTCTCCTACGTTTGAATAGAGTGACCCTGAACATGCACTTGAACTTACCTAAAGGTCCTCTCACTCAGCTTTTCCAGAGGGCAAGGTCTGTCTGCTTTCATCTTTGAAGTCCTCTGGGCTGGGCATGAAAGCAGGGGTTCCTGTCTGAGTCAGTGCACCCTGTTAGAAATGCACCAAGACTGACAGTCCTGTTCCTTCCTTCCTATCCCAGGTAAGGGGCTCCATGTCTGCTGAGGACAATCAGACTGAGCTTCAGATAGCACAATTTTTGGTTGCAAAGCATTAAATAACTTCTTTCTATGACCATGCCCTGGTCTCAAATATTGAGCTGTGAAACTGGAAATTTCTAGATTTGACATTTCTTTTACTTGCTGCTTACTCCTTGCCTTCTCTCTACTCAAGTATGCCTTTTTCAATTCTGATGTCAAAACAATCAGTCACCTGAGTCTTCATATTTCCTGTTTTCCTTCTTCCTTCATTATGTCCTTCTTTACACTAATAATTTTGATGGTTGGAGGATGAGAAAAAAGGAGGAAAAGTTTGAACAATTGCTAGAAGGGCAAGAAGTAGTCATCAGTAGAATACTGATGAGTGATCTTAATGGGTGACCTTGATGAGTACAACCTCCAAGGCTCTAACTTCTCTAGTCCATATTCTGGAGGATTCATGTATTACCTGAGGATTGCAATTGCATTCAAATGGGTGTCACAATCTATTGACATTTTAATTCTGGGCAGAATATAGAGAAGACACTTCATTGGACCTGTTACTATTACTAATTTCAAGTTCAGAATAGCAGTTCACAGAGTTGCATCAGTTTTCCTAACTCCTTAGAATAGGAATTGCAAACCAAAGCTTGGAGGTGGCTAAGAATTCCCTGCAAATTATTACATCTTAGCGTGCTCCTATAGAAATGTGACAAGTTGCTCTGTCACCCAAGTTGTTACTCTGCACAGCAGCACATGAATGAAATGTATTCCAGCTGTCTGTCTGGCCACTTTCCGATCCCATCTATTTATCTGCTTTACATTCTAAATTTTTATGATCTGGAAGTTTACGACATCATTAGCATTCCTCTTTGTCTAAGGCTTCTACTTGAACTGAAATGTTAGTCATTGTTCTCTTCCTTGTTGAATAACTTGAATTCACTTGACCTGACCTGACTTGAATTAACTTGAGCAACTTCTGTGTGCCAGGGTGGTTCTGTGGGCTCAGTACTTGTGGCCAGCAAGGGTCAAGAATATGCAAACAAACATGGCTCAGTACTCAGCATAGAGTAGATACTTAAGTTCACCTGGAAAGGACACTGCAGGCTGGAGTGTGATTCTAAAGTGGCTGCCTTATCCACTACAAAAACCAGGGACGCCACTGAACACTCTCCCTGGGTAAGAACATTCAGGATGACTTAGACCACCTTCACAGAGCACTAGAAGCAGGACATTTCAAATTGCTGCTCCCTATTTATGCCAGAATCAGGAGTGGCCTTTCCTTTCAGAGCACACCCACCAGGAACACAAAGAACTCATCAAATTTCAAGCACAAGTCCTTGATAAAATGACTTTCTGAAGAAAGCTATTTTATCAGCATCAGTCACATGCCAGAGAATAAATATTGGTCAAGCCTTTTATCAGGGAGATTAATGCCAGGAATTGTCTGTATTCCATTGAGCACTAAAAGCAGGAAGATATTTAAAGATGTTATAATTTGGATTGGAATGTCCCCTGAAAGTCCATATGTTGAAGGCTTGGTCACCAGTCTATGGTACTATTGGGAGGTGGTGGAACCTTTAGGAGGTGGGGACTAGTGGGAGGAGTATGCCCTTGGCAGGGGATTTGTCCTCTCCCGGTTTCTCTTTTGCCACTATGAGATAAGCAGCTTCACTCTACCACACACTCCTGCCATGATGTTCTGCCTCAGCACAGACGTGAAAGCAGTGGTACCAACCAGATATGAACTGAAACCTGTGAAATCATGAGCCAAAATAAACCTTCCCTCCTTTAAAGTTGATTAGCTTAGGTATTTTGTCACAGTAATAAAAACCTGACTAAGAAAAAAGATAAAAAGAGGATGGCTTCACTCTGCTGGAATTCAGTGAAAAACAATAAAAATTTTCATAAGTACAGAAAAATATTAGAATTGTAAAGAATGCTGATAGACTAAAAAGAACTCTAGTATGGTTTGGATTATAAAGAGATAGATGAGGGGTTGGGGATGTAGTTCAGCGGAATAGTGCTTGTCTAACAAGTGTGAAGCCCTGAGTTTGATCCCTAGCACCACAAAACAAACAAATACATAAATACATCAATAAATGTATGTATTACAATAAGAAGAATGAAGATATTTTCATAGTTGTTAGGGGAAAGAAAAAATTGGAGTTAAACTGTAAAGGGGAGAATATGGTTTAAAAAAAAAACAGAAACAAAACAAGTGATGTGTAACATGGGATTCTCCAGAAATAAACACTGGATGAGGGCCTACATAAATAATCCAAAAGAAGATTGAATTTAGGGACTTCAGAGGTTGCTAAACTTCCAGCTATGGAAGAAGAACAAATCAATAGCTAAAAGCTAGGTATCAGATGGATCAGGCTATATATGGGGGAAAAAAACTCAAGTGTGTGTGCATGCTGTGGTCTGAATATTTGTATCCCCAACAAAATTCACATATTGAGACTATAGAGCCCAAGATGATGGGCCCGTTAGGAGTGATTAGGTCTTGAGAACAAAGTGAAGTGATTAAATGGGGTTGTGAATGGGATTCATGCCCTTATTGAAGAGGTCTGAGAGACCTCTTTCACTTTTCTCCAGGTAAAGGCAGAGGTGACATCCTGAGTCTGCACCCTGGAAGAAGTCCTCAGCAGAACTTGTGCTTGGTACCTTGATCTTAGACTTCAAGCATGCAGACTGTCAGAAATAAATTTCTGCTACCTGTAAACCACCCAGTCTATGATATTTTATTATATAAGCCCAAATGGAATAGGATGATAAGTTTAAGAAAAATGCTCAATTCATTATTTCAATCACTCAACAGAAACTTTTACTGAGCTCATACTATGTGCTAGTTCCTGTGCCAGGTGCTAGGGATGGGATGGCAACAACACATGGTCTTTGTGACAGAAATGTCACAGGAACTTCCTTGAATTCATTCATCCAATTTGCAACAAAAATGAAACTCTTTTACTAAATTCAGAGCAATATTTGAGATGATTCTGGGAATAAAGTGCAAGTTTTGACCCAGTCTTCAACATGGAGAATGCATTTGGGAGAGTGAGACTACATGAAGACATAATAAAACAACAAACAGAGGGGGGGGGGGGAGAGAGAGACCAGAAGAAAACAAAGAATAGAAAATTCTTATAAATATAAAGAATTAACTATTTTGGTATCTGGAGTCTGAGGGATCTGGACATGATAGAAGTATATAAAATCACAAAGAGAATGAATTACATAACATTCAATGGCTTAAAGCAGATGCTCTAGCTTCAGACTATCTGGGTTCAAATGTGGATTCTGTTGTTTTCCAGCAAGGTAACCTTGGGCAAATTACTTGGCCTATCTATATCTCTGTTTTTCCATTTTAAAATTAAAGTTAGTGAAAGTATTTACTTAGACCTTGAATGTGGATGTGGAGATTTAAATGAGTTAATGCACATAAATCACAACAGCGCTTAGCAAAAGAGCCGAATACTCAACACTTATTGTCTATTATTATTCATTTTCCAAATTCTAGATCTTTAGAATTTAGATCTGTAAAGGTAAGTGGACACATTACAGCACACTTGGTCATCTAAAGGACCTTGGTATATAGATAAGTAGTACAACGTGAACTTACTAAAAGATGCTGAGAAGATTAGATTAATTCTTTACTACAGATTAACTATCCCTTATCCAAAATGCTGGAGGCTGGATATTTTGGATTTTGGAATATTTGCATATGAATAATGAGATTTCTTGGAGGGATAGGACCCAAGAGTAAAGCACAAAATTCATTTATGTTTTATACACATCTAATACATAGCCTGATAGTAATTTTATACAATGCTTTTTTGTGTATCTGCATTTTGATGACAAACCATCACATGGAGTCAGTTATGGAATTTTCTGCTTTTGACATCATCTTAATGCTTAAAAGTTTCAGATTTGGAAGTTTTTGAGATTTTAGGTTAACAGATTAAAGATGCTCAGTCTGTATTAGACCTGTAGCAAGTTGAGAGGGGGTTTAGAACTGCTTAGAATGCATGCTTGCCTTTCAGAAAACTTTGTGTACCACAACACACTTCAGTAACAGTCAGATGGAGGCTCTTAGAGTCAGAGACTGTGGTTTTGGAGGCATTTTCTAAGGATAAATCAGGAGTGCTCAGCTTGGTGGAGGGGCAAATGTAAACAGGCTTTGATGTGGCAACACATAATAAATAATAATAGGCCATTCACCACGGAGACTCATGATCAAGAAGTTAGTTTTCATTTGTTATTTACATAAAGAAAATAAATTTGTGCCAATGGTTCACATACGTGGATCTAGCCAGAATCCTCTGACAAAGAGTAGTGTTCGCGAAGTCACAAATGGGGGATCAGTGAAAGAACTTGATGCCTAGAAAGGTGATCTGCCTGCCTAAGTGAAGACAGGGAGTTCACTGATTCCCATATCCAGTCAGTCACCTCTGTGGCCGGTAGAGGCCAGGCTGGACTATGAAAAGAGGCCTAAGGCCTGAGATCAAGCATGATTTTGTTCATGCCGTCTCCATTCTCTGGGCTTCAAATTGCCTTATAGATAAAACAATGGGCAAGGACTAAAAACCAAAGTGGAACCAAAAGAACAACCAGGATCCTTTCATCAAATGATATTTTATTTTGTAGTCTCATGAATAAAATATTATATCTCTATCTCTATCAGGTATGACAGGTACGGGATCAGAGTGTGGATAGAGAACTCCACCAGCGTATCCTAGCTCTGGCTTCAATTACCCCTACTTATATTGGTGTCCTATCTCCCCCTGGATCATGCTAACATAGTTTAAAAACCACTGGCCTAGATAGGCTCTAAAGTCCCAGCCAGATCTAATATTTTGTGGTTCTGGTGCCTTTGGCATCAAAGTGACCCAAATCAAAGAGGCAATTATAAGTTCTACAACAGCACTGTCCAACAGAAATAAATTGCCTTAGTCTTTAAGATTTTTTAATAGCTATAATGTATGTAAAAAAATAGGTAGAATTAATTTTAATAACATTTTGCTTAACTCAACATAGCTGAAAAATAAATGATTCAACCTACTATCAATATAAAAATAACAGATATTTTACATATTTTATTAAGTTTTCAAAATCCAGCATGTGTTAAACTTCTAACACATCTCAATTCAAAGTAGCCACACTTCAAGCACTGAATCATCTCATGCGGCAAACGGTCAACATAATGACCAAACACATGGCCCTGCTTCTGTTTCTATCCCGGCATTGGTCACTGTCCTAAGTCCATTCTTGCTGCTATAAGAAATATGTGAGACTGGGTAATTTATAAAGAACAGAAATTAGTTTGTCATAGTTGGGAGGAGTCTAAAACTAAAGCACTAACAGCTTCCAAATCTGGCGAGGGTCTGCTCTCTGCTTCCAAGGTGGTGCCAGCTGTCCTGAAATCCAGGGGGGAAGCTGTGTTCTCACATGGCCGGAAGGATGGAAGGTAATGAATCCACTCCCTAATCCCACCCAATGAGGGCTATGCCCTCATGACTTAATCCCCTCCCAAAGGCCCCGCCTCTCCACTATCACTTGGTGACTAACAACATGTGAATTCTGAGTGACACATGGCATACCACAGCAGCCACTTCCTTCAGGGTTTTCTCTCACAAGCACTTCCCAAGACTTGGAGAGTGCTGGCCCAGTTACCTCAATTGCTCTACATCTCACTTTACTATTCCTTAGCTCATTCCCTACTTCTGGCTGATTTAATATCATCTTCATCCTGGGATTTTTCATTGCTAAATTATTGGTAAGTCTTACTCTACCTTAATTGTAGAATCTCCAGGAATCTACCTTGACCTTGAGGATTATTTTGAAGACTCCACATTCTGCAACTGTCCCAAATATCCAACAATCGGAATGTATATAAAAGAATTAATTTAATTAATACATTTGTTTAACATTATCCGTATCATACATCCTATCTGGCCTAAGTTGTCTTCATTTTTTGGCTCTAACACATGGCATTTTATGCTGAAAGAAATTATACTTTTCTAAGCCGGGCGCGGTGGCTCAAGCCTGTAATCCTAGCACTTAGGGAGGCTGAGACAGGAGGATCGTGAGTTCAAACCCAGCCTCAGCAACGGCGAGGCGCTAAGCAACTCAGTGAGACCCTGTCTCTACATAAAACACAAAATAGGGCTGGGGATGTGGCTCAGTGGTCGAGTGCCCCTGAGTTCAATCCCCGGTACCAAAAAAAAAAAAGAAATCATACTTTTCTTATATTGTCTAAAGCTATGATCCAGTACAATCATGTAACAACACCCAAACAATGAAGATATTTCATTGTTTCTCTGGGACTAAAATTGAATGTTCAGACTTTGCTGGTTCTCTGTATGCAGGACAGGTACATGGCCATTGACTGACTGATAATACATATTTAGACCTAAGGGCAGTATTTTAAATAGCGTTTTCATTTATAACTCAAAAACGGAAACAAAACCACCTCTTCTTATACAAAAGAAGCTTAGAAAAGTAGTGACTGGAAAAAAACTCTACTTGTAATCTGATTTTTTTCTATGACTATAATTTGAATATAAATGCACATTTCAAGATGCTATCTTAGTCAACTGAATTATAATTTGCTAGTTTGAAAATATAATCAAATAATTGTCTTATTAAATGAGTTATATTTCGTTTTGAAGTTACTTTCCCCTTTTGGGCTTTGTGGAAACAGAAGAGCTCTTCTGCAATTGTATAAATCCCTACTTTATTTGAGCTTATATATTGAGGTATTAACAATGAATTCATGATTTATAGATTACAAGTACCTTTAGATAGAGGCACTCCATTTTTTAAAGCAAGTACAGTGATTTTTAACTGAATACTCTTTGATACTGAATATCCAAAAGAGAATCATTTTTTCTCCTATTGCTTGCTTGAGTACTTTTTCTTTTTTTTCTGTAACAGTGTACTGCCATTTTACAGATACACAAATGAACACAGAGACTGGCTGAACAGATACAAGTCAGTCTAAATCAGGATTTAGAATTTTTAAACCCAGAATTAGTGAACACTTTTTTTTTTCAATAATTGTCTGTGCTTAGGGAAAAGTTTGCAGTTTTCTAGTTCCAAATATATCCATGGTAGACCCCCTACAGGAAGTTCTTATCTAGTCCTATGGAAATAACCTAGAACCCAACTTTCCTGGCCATAATCTGCAGATCTTCAAAGGTGCAAGGGCCAAATGGTGGGCACTAAGCACTCATCAGTTGTCATTAAGGGAGTGAATGTATGTGCGTGTTGGATTGTGGATGGGGAGGGAGCTACAGAAAATCCTATCCTATTTAAGATGATTAGATACATTTGATGCCCATTGAAACCCTGGTGTGTGGGAAGATGAACTGTGTATATGCATGCATCCATGTACAAATACTCAAGGGGATTTCTCTTAACATCTCAACTGAGAGTAGTTGGCCAGCTATGGTTTGGCACCTTCTGATTTCAGATCTACACTTTAAGCAAATACATAAATGAATCCCTGATCATATACTTATTAGACCCGGGATCTGAAGTACCTCTCCAAACACTTCCAATAAGATTAAGGAAAAAAAATCAAATATTCCATAGTGCTCACAATGTATTATTCTATTGTAATTATTTCAGTATTTGCCCCCTTTCAAAAGCAGAGAGTAAAGAGATGAAAGGGGAGGGTAGAAGCAGCTCTTCATTTCTTAAAGATTCTTTGATGTAAACTCTTCACAGTTCATCTGGGCTTATCCACTCCTTTCTGTATTCCAGGGCAATTTTCTGCTGTTTCCCTGGGATTTTCTGGTGAGGCGCTGGGCAGTTTACCCAGCCTTCCACTCTTCTTCCCAGGATATGCGTAGAGGCCTGCGAACCCACTGCCGGCAAAAGTCCAGTGAACTGAGAGAAGCAGCGTCGCCTCCTCGATGTTCCTCCAGCTCCATTCAATTTGGCTATTTACCCTTGGCTCTGGCTTTTTGTGCCAGGGCCGGCTGTTCCAGAAGCGCCAGGGTGGCGGTCCTTGGCTCGCTTGGTGCCTTGCGAGGCGCAGAAGCGACCGCCAAGGAGCGGCGGGCGGGTGGCCTGTGAGATGCCCCCGCGGAGCCAGGACCCTATGTACAGGGAAGAAGAGCGGGTAGCCGGCAGAGGCCTAGGCCAGGCCTGGGGGAAGTGTTGCGCGCGCGACGGGCCCCAGAACCTATGGCCCTGGGGGATGGTGCAGGTGCTGTAGCTCAGGGCGCGACCCGGGTGGCCTCTGGCCTTTACCTCCAAGCCTTCTCCTCCAAGCAGCCCTCCCGAGAGTCGCCTGGTCGCTTGGAGTGAAGTTCCAGGGGCCAAGCCCGGGATGGCGGCGGCGTAACTGGGACTGGGAAGAAAGGGAGCCGGAGGACGGGCTGCCGCAGCGCCGGAAAGCAATAGGGCAGTCGGAGGGGCAGCGACATCTGCGGGTCAGGGCGCTGCCAACCGACGCTTCGTGGTCGCAAGGCTGAGCGGGGCCGCCCCGAGGACACCAGCACGGCGAGGCTGGGCTGGCCGCACTTCCTGGGGGCGACCGGCGGGAGGAGCAGCGGCGCCCCTTGCTAGGCGCTCACATCCGCCCCAGCTCGGAGACTCGGTGTGGTCGGTGTGTCATGGGCTTGGGTTTGTCCAGTCACCTCGAGCGACTCGGAGAACCCGGCTTTCCCATTAGGAACAGAGATTACGCTTTGTCCCTTGCTTTTAGAAAGTTACTTCAACACTTTTGATCATCTATTCTAAGAAGGAAAAATAAAGACAGCATGGTCTGCCTTTGAATGAGTTGGTGTTGGAGGATCCGGAAAGTAGGAAGAACCAGTTTTAACCGGCGCGGCGAGTGCAGCCCACTGACACTTCAGCCCGGGAAAGGGTTAATTGCATCCTGCTGGTTCGGTTTACATGTAAATAGAGAGCAGCTGCTCCGCGCGGGCCCCAACTGGCTCTTTTAAGTTTTTGATTGGTTGCCAATGACATCACCGCCCGTGTTATAATACAGTGGACCCAAAGCAGCGTCGGATAAACCCTCCTTAAAGGGACGAGGCCACGCCCTCAGCTCCTCCCTCTCGGTCGCCCATTGGCTGCGGATCTCTGTGAGGTAGCGGTCGTCTTTCTCCAGATTCTTATTGGCCCGACGCGCCGTCGTTCGGAGGCCGGCCTGCCCCCTCAGAACCTTACATTTACAGTGTAGCAAAAGAGAAAGTAACTATGTTGCTGCTGGAGATCAATGAAGCCAAGTGAATGGGGGCTGAATGTGCCAGTCCATAGCTGAAGCGGAGCGCCAGATGGTGGAGGGCTACACTTATTTATGAAGTAAGTGGAAGTCACCACACTTGCTATTGGAGCCCAGGAGTGGAGGTGGAGGATTGTAAGGCGGTGCGTGTTTGTGTGCGTTCGCGCGCGCGTGTTTTCGTGTGTGTGTGTGTGTGTGTGTGTGTGTGTGTGTAAGAGAGAGAGAGAGAGAGAGAGAGAGAGAGACAGAGAGAAAAGAAAGAAAAGGAGACAGAGACAGAGATGCGATGCTGACGGAGGAGCCACAGCAGGTAAGGTTAGAAGGTTCCGGCTGTTGGCTCCCCTTGCCCTGTGCGTTTTACTCTCTGCAGTCTACTTGGATTGGGAGTGAAGCAAAAATGAGGTTTGTTGGGATGCTTTGCGGCAGTTTTAAATGCCCGGGGCTTGTTAGTGCGCTGTGTGGCCAGGAAGGGGGATGATTAGTGCCCCTTGCCGTGAGAAAGGAGCATTTTTTAACCACTTAATTTTCTCTCCAGCCCCTGCCCAGTGGTGGAAGGGAGACTAACGAGGGAGAGGGGATAGCCCAGGATTTCTCTAGATTTCGTGGGCCAGACAGGATGGTTTCTCGGGCACTATACATGTCCGACCCTCAGCTGCAGGGATGCAGATCTCTCTCTATATACTCTCGGTGCGTTTGTGCGTGCCGCGCACTTTGGTGAAGGTGGGGGGGGAGGTCCCCGCGTGTCTCTTTGAACACGTTTCCTGCGTCCCTCTCAAAAAAATTGAACTGCTGATCCTGGACGTACCCTACCAGGTAACACAAGAGCAAAGACTTTTAACACTTGGTCCATCTGGGAAACAGTTTCTGGAATAGTACTCGCTCTTAAAAAAAAAAAAAAAATACTACGCAAGGGAGGAAGGAGGAAAGGGAGTGGAGGAGGTTGGAGGTTGGATCCTTTGCTCTCATCCAAAGGTGGGTGAGAGAAACCCGAATCTTTGGGGATATGCCGGCTGGCCGGCATGGTGGGTATTGCCCCTGTACGTGCGTGTGTGGATTCTGCCTGTGACACTTTGGCTCTGTGTC
This sequence comes from Geosciurus inauris, assembly GCA_004024805.1. Classification (NCBI taxonomy): domain Eukaryota; kingdom Metazoa; phylum Chordata; class Mammalia; order Rodentia; family Sciuridae; genus Geosciurus; species Geosciurus inauris. The sequence continues at coordinate 1,426 of PVHX01001498.1, read as the reverse complement.
AGAGAATGGTGACGGTTGTGTGTAGACAGATGATAGATGACACTTTTCCAGACAGCTCTTAAAGTTCGTTTTAAGTGAGCGACTTGGGATTTGGTTTCTTTGCTGTGTGCGTGTCTACTAGAAAGAGAGAAGCTAGCAGGGCTGTGTTGTACAGTGACCCTGTGCTTCAAGGGAGGAAGGAACTGTCCCTTTTCAGGCACCCTCTGAAGTAGACCTAGTGGGAAACATTTCCCAATTAGCCTGTCTCTGTTGAAGCGGGCAATGAAGTCCTCTTTATGGAATCCATACCCTCACCAAGAGGGGATTGAAATCTTATACAAATCAGCTGTTCCAAATGAGAGACGCTCTACCATACAATGTCTGTGCTGATGAGGGAGATGGAGAGGGAAGGAGACTCCAAGAGGTCCTTTCCTTAGAGGCAAGAGTGAGGCAAATGTGGGCAGGGGGGCAATGGGGATGGATCTGTTAGGGTTGAGGTTTTCAGACTTTGCTTCCTGGCTTGAGACTTCGTTTTAGGACACCAGTTTGTAGTAAAAAGGGGGGAAATGCAGATTGATTAATTAGAGGATAACAGAAAACATGTGGGGTTTTAATATGACTATGTTGTGCTTTTCAAAGGACCTAATAAGATGGAAAGCAAGAATAGCTCCTAGTTAAAGAGATACACTTAGGGGGATACTTTCATTGTGATTTGCAGAAAAGTTGACATCCGCCACTGATGTATATTTAGATGCTGTATATTTCTGTGAGCCATGCCAATGCTCTTGATCATCTCTTTGCCTTTGCAGTGGGTGAAGGAATTAAATGGAAAGCATGCAGGGGTGAACAGATGAGTCTCAGTTGCCGTATACTTCTGCCCAGGAGATGAGGCCCAGAATAGATGCCTCTTTAAGAACCTTTCTTTCTGTCTTCAGTTTTTCTATTTCTTTGTGCTTTTACCTTCTCTAAGGCTGAACTTTGATGTAGTCCGGGAAAGGTTGTTCATTAACATTTCCAACATTAAGGCTAATTTAACCTTACACTCAGCAACCAAATAGATGGGGACCTCAGGTTTGCATCCTCTTTGAATTCATCTAAATGGGTTTGGAGCTTTGATAGCAGCATGTAAAAGGGTACCTAGGACAACTTTGCTCAGTGATATGCAAAGACCTTTTCTAGGGATTGGATGAGACTGCCTTTTGTGTCATGTGACTTTATTCTTTCTTTCCCCCTTCCCCTTCTTTACAGACTCTTGAGTTCTTCTTGAATTGCCAGTTTTCAGCCTCCTCATGCCTCCATCTCCTTTAGACGACAGGGTAGTAGTGGCACTATCTAGGCCCGTCCGACCTCAGGATCTCAACCTTTGTTTAGACTCTAGCTATCTTGGCTCTGCCACCCCAGGCAGTAATAGCCACCGTCCTGTCATCGCCACCACAGTTGTGTCCCT
>PVHX01001497.1:119127-205465 GCA_004024805.1 Geosciurus inauris | reverse complement strand
TGTATTTTGTCGAATGCTTTCTCTGCATCAATTGATAGAATCATGTGATTCTTATCTTTAAGTCTATTGATGTGATGGATTACATGTATTGATTTCTGTATGTTGAACCAACCTTGCATCCCTGGAATGAACCCCACTTGATCATGATGTACTATTTTTTTAATGTGCTTTTGTATGCGATTTGCCAAAATTTTATTGAGAATTTTTGCATCTATATTCATCAGGGATATTGGTCTGAAATTTTCCTTTTTTGATGTATCTCTGTCTGGTTTTGGAATCAAGGTGATACTAGCCTCATAGAATGAGTTTGGAAGGGTTCCTTCTCTTTATATTTCATGGAATAATTTGAGGAGTATTGGAGTCAGTTCTTCTTTGTAGGTCTTATAGAACTTGGCTGAGAATCCATCTGGTCCAGTAGCCTTGCTTTTTTTAAAAAATTTTTTTGTAGTTAGAGATTGACAGAATGCCTTTATTTGTTTATTTTTATGTGGTGCTAAAGATCGAACCCACTGCCTCACACATGCTAGGCAAGTGCTCTGCCACTGAGCTACAGCCCCAGCCCCATAGCATTTTTTTCATATTTAATTTATTTATTTGTTCTGTTTAGGCTTACACAATAACAGAGTGCAATTTGATTCATTGTACATAGATAGAGGATAACATATCAATTCTCTAGTTGTAAGTTGTATACAATCACAACATATATGCAGTCATACATAAAGTTAGGGCTATGATGACCATCATATTCCACCACCTTTACTGTCTCCATGCCCCCTCCCCCCTTACACCCCTGTGAACAGAGTTTCACCATTGTTCCCATGACCTTCCCCACATTATGGATCAGCATCCACTTATCAACAAGTATATTCAGCATTTGGTTTTCTGAGATTGGCTTACTTCACTTAGCATGATATTCTCCAACTCCATCCATTTACCTGCAAATGCCATAATTTTATTCTCTCTTATTGCTGAGTAATATTCCATTGTGTGTTTATACCACAGTTTCTTTATCCAGTCATCTATCGAAGGGCATCTAGGTTGGTTCCACAGTTTAGCTATTGTGAATTGAGCTGCTAAAAACATTGAAGTAGCTGCATCACTGTAGTTTGCTGTTTTTAAGTCTTCTGGGTATAGATCGAGGAGTGGGATAGCAGGCTCAAATGGTGGTTCCATTCCAAGTTTTCTAAGGAATCTCCATACTGCTTTCCAGAGTGGTTGTACCAATTTGCAGTTCCACCAGCAATGTATGAGTGTGCCTTTTCCCCCACAACCTTGCCAACACTTATTGTTGTTTGTATTCTTGATAATTGCCATTCTGACTGGCGTGAGATGGAATCTTAGGGTAGTTTTGATTTGCGTTTCTCTGATTGCTAGAGATGTTGAACATTTTTTCATATGTCTGTTGATGGATTGTATATCTTCTTCTGTGAAGTTTGTGTTCAGCTCTTTGGCCCATTTATTGATTGGGTTGTTAGTTTTTTTGGTGTTAAGCTTTTTGAGTTCTTTATAAATCCTGGAGATGAGTGCTCTGTTGGATGTGTGTGTAGCAGATTTGTTCCCAGAATGTCGGCTCTCTGTTCACTTCATTGATTATTTCTTTTGCTGAGAAGAAGTTTTTTAGTTTGAATCCATCCCATTTGTTGATTCTTGATTTTACTTCTTGTGCTATAGGAGTCTTAAGGAAGTATGGTCCTAATCCGACATGATGCAGATTTGGGCCTGTTTTTTCTTCTCTTAGGCGTTGGGTCTCTGGTCTGATTCCCAGGTCCTTGAGGCACTTTGAGTTGAATTTTGTGCATGGTGAGAGATAGGGGTTCAGTTTCATTTTTCTGTGTACAGATTTCCAATTTTCCCAGCACCATTTGTTGAAGAGGCTTTATTTTCTCCAGCGTACATGTTTGGCTTCTTTGTCTCGTATCAGATAACTGTATTTAAGTGGGTTCGTCTCTGTGTCTTCTATTCTATACCATTGGTCTACATGTCTATTTTGGTGCCAGTACCATGCTGATTTTGTTACTATAGCTTTGTAGTATAATTTAAGGTCTGGTATTGTGATGCCTCCTGCTTCACTCTTCTTGCTAAGGATTGCTTTGGCTATTCTGGGTCTCTTATTCTTCCAAATGAATTTCATGATTGCCTTTTCTATTTCTATAAGGAATGATGTTGGGATTTTAATTGGGATTGCATTGAATCTATATAGCGCTTTGGGAAGTATGGCCATTTTGACAATATTGATTCTGTCTATCCAGGAGCATGGGAGATTATTCCATCTTCTAAGGTCTTCTTCAATTACTTTCTTCAGTGTCTTATAGTTTGCATTGTAGAGGTCTTTTACCTCTTTTGTTAAATTGATTCCCAGGTATTTTATTTTTTTGAGACTATTGTGAATGGGGTAGTTTTCCTAATTTCTCTTTCAGAGGGTTTATCACTGATGTATAGAAATGCAATTGATTTGTGGGTGTTGATTTTATATCCTGCTACTTTGCTGAAATCATTTATTAATTCTAAAAGTTTTCTGGTAGAATGTTTTGGATCCTCTAAGTATAGAATCATGTTGTCTGCAAATAATGATAGTTTGAGTTCTTCTTTTCTGATTCGTATCCCTTTAATTTCTTTCATCTGTCTAATTGCTCTGGCTAGTGTTTCAAGGACTATGTTGAATAGCAGTAGTGAGAAAAGGCATCCCTGTGTAGTTCCTGTTTTCAGAGGGAATGATTCCAATTTTTCTCCATTTAGGATGATATTGGCCTTGGGTTTAGCATAGATAGCTTTTACAAAGTTGAGGTATGTTCCTACTATCCCAAGTTTTTCTAGTGTTTTGAGCATAAAAGAGCGTTGTATTTTGTCAAATGCCTTCTCTGCATCGATTGACAAAATCATATGATTCTTATCTTTAAGTCTATTGATGTGATGTATTATGTTAATTGATTTCTGTATGTTGAACCAAACTTGCATCCCTGGGATGAACCCCACTTGATCATGGTGCACTATTTTTTTGATATGTTTTTATATGCGATTTGTCAGAGTTTTATTGAGAATTTTTGCATCTATGTTCATCAGGGATATTGGTCTGAAGTTTTCTTTCTTTGATATATCTCTGTCTGGTTTTGGAATCAGGGTGATACTTGCCTCATAGAATGAGTTTGGAAGGGTTCCCTCCTTTTCTGTTTCATGAAATAGTTTGAGGAATATTGGTATTAATTCTTCTTTGAAGGTCTTGTAGAACTCAGCTGAGAATCCATCTAGACCTGGGCTTTTCTTGGTTGGAAAGCTCTTGATGGCATCTTCTATTTCCTTGCTTGAAATTGATCTGTTTAAGTTGTGTATGTCCTCTTGGTTCAATTTGGGTAGATCATATGCCTCTAGAAATTTGTCGGTGTCTTCAGGGTTTTCTATTTTACTGGAGTATAAATTTTCAAAATAGTTTCTAATTATCCTTTGTATTTCAGTAGTGTCTGTCATGATATTTCCTTTTTCATCTCAAATTTTAGTAATTTGAGTTTTCTCCCTCCTCCTTTTCATTAGGGTGGCTAAGGGTGTGTCAATTTTGTTTATTTTTTCAAAGAACCAGCTTTTGGTTTTGTCAATTTTTTGAATTGTTTCTTTTGTTTCAGTTTCATTGATTTCAGCCCTAATTTTGATTATTTTCTGTCTTCTACTTCTTTTTTTTTTAAATATTTTTTTTTAGTTGTTGATGGACACAATGTCTTTATTTTATTGCTTTGTATGTGGTGCTGAGGATCGAACCCAGGGCCTCATGCATGCGAGGCAAGCGCTCTACCGCTGAGCCACAATCCCAGCCCCTGTCTTCTACTTCTTTGGGTGTTAATTTGTTCTTTCTTTTCTAAGGCTTTGAGACAAAGAGTCAATTCATTTATTTGTTGACTTTTACTTTTTCTAATGAATGACTTTAGTACTATGAACTTTCCTCTTAGCACTGCCTTCATGGCATCCCAGAGATTTTGATATGTTGTATCAGAGTTTTCATTTGTCTCTAAGAATTTTTTTTATCTCTTCCTTGATGTCTTCTGCTATCCATGCATCATTCAATAGCATATTAGTTAGTTTCCAGGTGATGGAGTAGTTTCTGTTTTTTAATCTGTCATTGATTTGTAATTTTATTCCATTGTAATTTTATTCCATTTGTAATTTTATTCCATAGGATGCAGGGTAGAATCTCTATTTTTTTGTATTTGCTAAGACTGACTTTGTGACATAACATATGATCTGTTTTGGAAACGGATCCATGTGCAGCTGAGAAAAAAGTTTATTTGCTTGTTGATGGATGGAACACTCTATATATGTCTGTTAAGTCTAATAGTTTCATTGAGGTCTATGATTTATTAAGTTTTTGTTTGGAAGATCTATCCAATGGTGAGAGAGCTGTGTTAAAGTCTCCAAGTATTATTGTGTTGTGGTCTATTTGATTCTTGTATTTGAGAAGGATTTGTTTGACATATGTAGAAGCCCCATTATTTGGGACATAGATTATGATTGTTATGTCTTGTTGATGTATGATTCCTTTAAGAAGTATGAAATGACCTTCTTTATCTCTTTTCATCATCTTTGGTTTGAAGTCCACTTTATTTGATATGAGGATGGAAACTCCTGCTTGTTTGCAGGATCCATGTGAGTGATATGTTTTTCCCACCCTTTCACTTTCAGTTTGTGGATGTCTTTTCCTGTAAAATGAGTCTCTTGAAGACAGCATATTGTTGGGTCTTTTTTTTTTGGATCCAGTCTGTCAATCTATGTCTTTTATTTGGTGCATTTAGGCCATTTACATTCAGGGTTATTATTGAGATATGATTTGTAATTCCAGTCATTTTGGTTTGTTTTTGTTTTTTATCTTGAGTTGTTTTCTCTTTTGAATGGTCTTTCCTTTAGTGTAGTTCCTCTCTTTGTAAATTTACATTGTTGGTTATCGTTTCCTCCTCGTGGAATATTTTGCCAAGAATGCTGTGTAGTGCAGGCTTTCTTGCTGTAAATTCTTTTTTTTTTTTCTTTTAATTTTTTTTTTTTAGTTGTTGATGGATCTTTATTTTATTCATTTATTATTTATATGCGGTGCTGAGGATGGAACCCAGTGCCTCACGCATGCTAGGCAAGCACTCTACAACTGAGCTACAGCCCCAGCCCTCTTGCTGTAAATTCTTTTAACTTTTGTTTATCATGGAAAGTTTTTATTTCATCATCAAATCTGAAGCTCAGTTTTGCTGGATATAGGATTCTTGGTTGGCATCCATTGTCTTTCAGGGCTTGGAATATGCTATTCCATGATCTCCTGGCTTTTAGGGTCTGGGTTGAAAAATCTGCTGAGATACGAATTGGTCTCCCCTTGTATGTAATCTGGTTCCTCTCTCTTGCTGCCTTTAAAATTCCATCCTTATTCTGTATATTGGGCATTTTCATTATAATGTGCCTTGGTGTAGATCTGTTGAAATTTGTACATTTGGTGTCCTGTAAACCTCTTGTATTTGATTTTCCATTTCATTTTTCATATTTGGGAAATTTTCTGATATTATTTCATTGAAGAGATTCTGCATTCCTTTGGTTTGAAATTTTGTGCCTTTTTCTATCCTGATAAATCTTAGATTTAGTCTTTTGATGCTATCCCTAATTCTTGTATGTTCTGTTCATGATTTCTTACCATCTTCACTGTATAGTCAAGTTTATTTTCAAGATTGTATAACTTGTCTTCATTATCCGAGGTTCTGTTTTCCAGGTGATCTAGTCTGCTGGTGATGCTTTCTATTGAGTTTTTTATTTGGTTTATTGTTTCCTTCATTTCAAGTATTTTTGATTGGTTTTTTTTTTTTTTCACAATCTCTAGCTTTTTCTTAAAGTAATCTTTTGCTACTTGTAATTGCGCTCCTATCTCTTTGTTAGAATGATCAATGGTTGCCTTTATTTGCTCACCTATTTCTTTGTTGGATTGATCAATTTTTGCCTGTAATTGTTCACTTATGTCATTCTTTAGTTCACTGATCATTTTAATTATGTACATTCTGAATTCTTTCTCTGACATTTCAACAACTGTGCTGTCAATTGATTCTGTTACAGTGGTATCTAGGTTTATTTGGGGCACTTTCTTCCCTTGTTTTTTCATGTTGATTGTGTATCTTACTTTCTTGAAATACCAATCTGAGGTATTGCGGCTTCTATCCTATAATCTTGTATTGACACTCCAGATTACCTGTGTCTCACCTTGGAGCTACTTCTGTTCCCCCAGTGTCCCCAGATGGGCACTAGTGCTACTAAATTTGGTGGCGGAGGTAGTGGATGTACCTCTAGAGGGCAATGGGAGTGGCCTTGGCTGGGCTCCTGAGGTGGCCCCTAAGGGCTGTTTTGCTCCTCTCTTGCACTCCTGCTGGTGAACAGGAACTCTAGAGCGGAACTGGAGGCGGGCCCAGGTCTCACTTAGGCAGGGTCACAAGCAGGAGAGTCTGTGTGTGACCCTTACAGTGAGTGTGAGCTCCCCTGGGGCTGGAGGCTAGCAGGCTCTGATCTGCCTTCAACTGGGCACCTGTGGCATTCCCTAAGGGTGGTTTTGGGCCTCCTGTCTCGCCTGACCACAGGAACTCTGGAGCGGAACTGAGGCGGGCTCAGAGTGCACTTGGATGGGGCCTCTTCATGCTGGGATCTCTGCAGGCCACTCTTAACCCTGAGTATGCCTTCTCCTGTGGCTAGCGGCTAGCAGCCCCTGGTCTCCCATTGGCTGGACACCCGTTAAGTTTCCTGAGGGCGGATCTGGGCCCTCTGCGGCTCCTGCTGGTCCACAGGAACTCTGGAGCGGAACTGAGATGGGCCCAGGCTGCCCTTGAGCAGGGCTGCCTCCGCTGGGGTCTCTGGAGTGGCTCTTACCCTGAATTTGGGCTCCCCAGTGGCTAGCGGGTAGCAGTCCCTGGTCTCCCGTTGGCTGGACACCCGTGGAGTTTCCTGGGGGCGGATCTGGACCCTCTGTGGCTCCTGCCGGTCCACAGGAACTCTCCCTGCTTTTTATAATAAGCAAACTATGCCCTAATGTAGTAATAGTGAGTTCTAATGGGCTAGCTGTATCCCACCTTGTGACAGTCACTGTGAGAGATGCAAAACATGTCGGCTACATTCCTTCCAACATGAGAAGGCCACATATACCCATGGAACACAAATGTGAGGCTAGAGGACCAAGTGCTGACCTGTACTAGGCAGATGGAGAGGCTATTGGAAGTTTAACCATAGTCTTGAGAATCCATTGTGGGAAAAAATCTAAGAGGGAGCCTGATTTCATTTTGTATTTTAGAACTGTAACTCACAATGTGTCTTACATATTTGTTTGTCTGTTTTTCTTAAAGCAGTACTGTGAGAAAATATTTTACCTGATTGGAGGGAGTTTTGCTGAAAGTTCATGAAGCACCTTTTCTTGTAATTTTAGTTACTAGCTATTTTTCAGGGATGCTAAAGCACACGAACAAAGAGGGAATTCAATCATATCTATGGTTTGGTGGTTTTTTTTGCTTACTTTGCATGATTGAATTTTAAATTGTTCTTCCAAATGTTGGCAGCATATAGACTAAGCCATGATAGTGATGCTAATTGTGGGCTAATGAAAACTGCATGAAAATAGTCATGGGCATGCTGCCTCCTGTCAATGTTTACTATATGACATTGAGATTAATTTTATTTTAATTAGGACCAGCACTGTAGCCTCAATTTCCTTAATGAATGTCAGGTTCAATCCATTACATATATAACATCTGGAAATGAGCTGAATTCTTGTTAACATTTCCATCTTACACACATCAGACTATTGTTTCTGTAAGAGAAAAGTTTCCTTATATGTCATGTTTAAGAAATTTAATTTGTTGCTTCTGTCAAAAACTGAACATAAATAACATTTATGATCACTATTGTTCAGGTTGGATGGACTAGTTAGACTTGGTAAAACTTTGCAGCATTTTAAGAGACATGAATTATAAAAGTTAGATGATTCCTTTAGCTAGGTCAAATGCAACACATCTTCACAGGCCAAATTGAGTCCCCACTTCCAAATTCATATGTTGAAGGCCTAACTTCCAGTACCTCAGAAGATGACTGTATATGCTAGGGTATAGGTGGATTAAGCTAAAATGAGGCCAATCTGACTTATAAGAAGAGAAATTTGGGCACAAAGGGAGATATCAAGAATGCATGCACAGAGAAGACCATGTAAGGGCTTAGTGGGAAACCAAAGAAACCAAAGAGAGGTCTCAGTAGAAACCAGACCTGCAAATATATTGATCTAGGACTTCCTACTTCCAGAACTGGGAGAAAATAAGTTGTTTAAGTTGCCCAGTCTGTGGTGTTTGTTATAGCATCCCTAGTACACTAATACAACATCTGTAAATGTGACTGACTTCCCTGTATAACTGGTTCATTCTGTAGAAGAGGTGTTTACTGCCTACCAGATATCACTGTGACTCCCTCTGAAAGCCCTGCCTACCTGCAGTTAGGAGGCGAGATGCCCTAGTGGTTTGTAGTTAAAAGTGACATGAAATGCTTATGTGCTAATACATGTAAAAGTTTGTCTGAGGCCCTCCAGTGATCTTATTCCCTATCATAGGCTACTGTTCTAGAGGTGTAGTCCCAAGATGTGGGCCAGAGAGCTATCCATCAGCCTGGTCCCTAAGAGACTGAGTGACCCAGAGACTGCCACCATTAAGTGTTGGCTATGCCTCACAATGAGAAATAGTTCAACATTGTATGAAGCCTGGGGTTAGGGTGCAATTTCTTTCTTTAACTAACTTTGTTTACATGACACAATTTTCATCATACAATTTCTATCCTCTTAGTTTTCCTGGGAACATAAAATTAGCCACATATATGGACTCTTCCCACTGACTGACCACTGGTCCTTTCTGTTGTACTTTTGCAGCATTCCACAGATCTGTCTTGACTTCCATTTGCAAAGCTGCCATAGTTATTTCCCTGAGTGAATGGTGATGATAATGATGATTATGGCATTATAATGGAACAGTGTTCCAGGTACTGATCTAGTGTTTTATGTAGAGATTATCTGACTTATGATTTTTCAACCTCACAGTGGTATGAAACTGATGCAGATTCTAGGTAGAAATCACATTTCACATTCTGAATTTTGATCTTTTCCTAGGCTAGCAATATGTGGTCTGATGCTCCTTTGTGATGCTGGGCTACTCAGCTCCCAGTCGGCCACATGCTCACAATGGCGGACCACCAGCTCCTACAGAGTGCTGTATTACTAAGCCAGATGTTCTGTAGGATAGGTATGTTCAGTGTACTTTCAACTTAATGGTATTTTCAGTGTACATGGGTTTGTTGAGACATAATCCCATTGTGAGTCAAGGAGCATCAGCATATGAAATCATCTAATATCAGAGTCTGATGAGGGACTTTTGTCATCTCCTTTTTCGGATGAAGGCATTGAGGCACAGAGAGTTAAATAACATGCCCAAGTTCACATAGCTGGACTATAGAAGCTGGGATTTGAACCTTGGCAATATGGTTTCTAATCCCAAGGCACCCTTTCAGCCTCTTCTTCCATCTAGAACAAGCTTCTACCCTGCTCTCTTCTAACCCTTCTGTCTAGTTTGGAGTCTAGATGGTGTCCCTTCTCCAAACAAAGCTTGCAATTGCCAGCCAGTCTCTCTTCTAACCCTTCTGTCTAGTTTGGAGTCTAGATGGTGTCCCTTCTCCAAACAAAACTTGCAATTGCCAGCCAGTCTCACTGCTCAAGTTCTTCCTTTACAGTTGTTCTTTCTGTGCTTTTTTGCTCTTGGTCCTTTCTATTAACATCCTGTGTGTCCTGCAATGCCCCACTTAATTGCCACTTGTTATAGGAAGGTTTCCCTGGGGTCATCCTCATCCAGCATGCCCACAACCTCTTGCCTGGCCACCCATGAGGGCACTTGTGTTTCACTTATCTGTGGATATGCATATTTCTTGCTCTAAAGTACAAGCTCACTGAGCACTGGGACCATGCTTCTTTCTTTGAAGACTTCCTCTGTAGTTAACAAAACAGTGCATTGCACACAATCTTTGTGCTATAAGTTTGCTCCTGTTAATTGAAAGGAAAGTTTCCTTTAAAGTTTGCTTCTCGACAGATTAGAATGTTACCCATTCTCACTTCAGCCTCCATGGCTTACAGTTCTCAGTCACACTGTGACTTTGTTATATTGTTTTTCTTCATCCCTCTATCTGCTCTCACTTCTCTGAGTTTGATGTCATCATTCATCATCTGTGTCATGTTAGCAAATTGCTTCTTTGGTCTTTATATTAGAACTGAATTTCACTGACTTTCAATTATCTCTTAGCTTTGATTCATTGATTAAGAGCAGTCTTTTATCTTGGTGACCCTTTCAAACATGTGGTAATATACATTAAAAGTGAGTCAAAAGAAAAGAGCAAGATGGTGTCCCTGCTTCTCTTTTCCTTGGAAATCTCACCTTTGAGATTTAGTGGCAGGGATGGACAGAAAGTGAGAGGAAGCTGGGATGCAGTTACTTTTGCTACAAGTATTTCTGCTTCAAAGACAGAAGGATTTGAAATGGGAACAAGATTGGGCTTTCTAAGGATTTCAGTTGTCATTTCTCCTAAGAATGTATTGTGCTAATAATGTTTTTATATAGGGGTTCCCTGTCCATGGTACGGCAGTCATCTTTCAAGATCCTTGCCTCCTCATATGGTTTTGAACTGTCCCTTCTACACTAAATAGCAGGACCAATCCCATGTAAATGGGAGAACACTGTAGAAGTGTGTTAGCAGCTTTTCATCACTGGCCAAAATATCTGATAAGAACAACTTCGAGGAGGAAAAGTTTATTTTGGCTCACAGTTTCAGAGATTCAGTCCATTGTTGGCTGATTCCAGCTGGGCCTGAGGTAAGGCAGAACATCATGGTGGAAGGATGTGGCACAGGAATGCTACTCCATTTGTGGCAGCCAAGAAGCAGAGAGAGAGGAGGAAGGGGCCCTAGAGAATATGAACCCTTCCAGGACATCCTTTCAGTGACCCACCTCCTCTAGCTGCACCCCAACTGCCTACCACTGCCACTCAGTCCATTTAAACTAGAATAGGCCAGCTAAGTTATAGCTCCCATAGTCCTATCATTTCACCTCTGAATATTCCTGCCCTAACACAGGAGCTCTGGAGGGACATCTCATGTCAAACCATAACAAGAGATGTTGGGGTGTGATTTATTTCAGGGCTAGATTGTAAGTTCATTGTGGCTTCCAGCTTGCTCTGTTGGATCACTTGTTCTGAGGAAAGTCAGCCTTGGGTTGTAAGGACCTGGAGAGGTCCACATGGCAGCCAATAGCCAGTGCCAACCTGGCAGTCATGTGAGTGAGACATCCTGGAGGTCGATCCTCCAGCCCTAATCAAGCCTTCAGATGTTTGTATCCCCTGTTGACTTGTCCTGGTTCTGTGGTCCTAGCTGTAATTCACAGAGACCTGGAGCTGAATTATCCCAATCAAGCTGCTCCTAAATTCCTGACCTACAGAATCTGTGTGAGATGATAACTATTTATATTTGTTTTAAATCATTAAGTTTCGGAGCAATTTGCTATGCAGCAATAAGAATATATATGGCACATGCAGTTTGTTTTTGTTAGTTGTTATCTATAGTTTTGTGTTTTGGTTCTACCAATATGTTTGGCAATATAGAGAGTAGGACTCTATGGTAGATGTAAAAATCTCCATGATTCAGTCACACGCTGAGCATAGGTAATTGCCCTGGTTTCTTGCTTTAGTTGTACCTGGATCCCTAGAACTGACCCAAGACATGGTGCTTTCACTTGCTTCGACTCAAGACTCCTTTTGCTATCTCTTCTCAGTTACCCTCCAGGACAGCAGCATCCCTCCCATAGGGGCACCAGAACTCCACCAGGACTCAGAGGCACCCACTAACCTCTAGCTTCTTACATCTACCATCATACCTGACTGCTCTGATGGGATGATGTGACCTTGAAGAACTTTGTGAAATATCTTCTTCATCAATCTCTTCAGGAGAGAGAGTGTCCTGAGAAACTCTTGCAAAATCACAGAGGAAGTCAATGTCCTTTTAGAATTTTGAAGAATTAGAACCTGGTGACTGAAAGAAAGTTTCTGCATTACACTGTGGGAGAGTGTGTACCAGTTATTTCTGCAATAACACAGACTAGGCCAGACACCAACAACCCCATGAGATGGGCCTCCTTGGTGAAGCTAACTGGTGGGATGTGGGGGAGGCTCTGACACTGATGTAAGTGTCTCTTCAACACATACATTGGTGATGATCACAACTACAGTTAAATCGTGGGCTACTTCCCTCTGAAAAAAGGAATAAAGTGGTTGTACTCACTCCTGTCTGTTTAGAAAGGTGCCTCTGTTTTACCTGAGACATCAACTGTGTTAGTCAGCTTTTAATTGCTGTGGCCAAAATACCTGACAAGAACAACTTAGAGGAGGAAGAATTTATTTGGGGCTTATGGTTTCAGAGGTTCAGTCCATGGTCATCTGATTCCATTGCTCTGTGCCTAAGGTGATGGTGGAACCTCATGGCAGAAGAGCATGGCAGCGGAAAGCTGATCAGCTCATGGAAGCCAGAGAGAGAGAGAGAGAGAGAGAGAGAGAGAGAGAGAGACATGTAAAGGGCCAAGGACAAAATATAAACCCCAAGGCATGCCCTCAGTGACCTACTTCCTCCAACCATGCCCAACTGCCTACAGTTAACCAGTCAAATTATTAATTCATTGGAGAGATTGACCCACTGATGAGATTACAGCTCCTACCTTGCCTAAAAGCTCCACCTCCGAAACTTGCTGTATTGGGGACCATGCTTCTAAAACATGAGCTTCTTGGGAGACATTTCTAGATCCAAGTCATAACACCAAATTTCTCTTCTCTCCCCTCTTTATAGTGTTATACATTGGCATAATTGTACAAATTTAGTAAAATTGCTCTTTTTCAATTCCAAATAGTGCATATAGAGCTACCTTAGTTAATTTGTTTTGTAGGCATTGTTTTGTAGGCAAGGAATATAGAAAACATGTAAAAAAATTCTGTAAGGATCAATTCTTTTACTGTAGATTTAAAAAAAAAACAAAAATATATCAAGTGTACGCTTCTTTCCTAGAAAATGTTTAAGAACATAAGTCATCTCTAAGGAAAATATTTGTCATAAGTCTATACAATTTAGAGGAAATGAAAGTTAAAATCTGCATGGTTAATGCATTCAGTGCTCAAAACCAAAATGGGTTATTTGGGCAAGAAAATCTATTCCATCTATTTTGATTAAATCTACAAGATACCATAGTTGCCAAAATTTCACTTGGCTCCCTATTGCACAGATAAATTTTTTAAAAAGATATTTTCAGTAATTCCAGTAATAAGGATACATACAATATCTATCACTGTAAATACAAATCATTGAGTTTTACTGGTGCTCACTTTGTTTGAACAGGTAAATGTGGAAAGTGACCTTTGAAAATGGCCTTAGGTGGTCTGAAGAAATCCTGGTAGCTTATCTGAGCCCAGGGTCTAAGGGACACATGAAGGTTCCAGTCCTTTTGTGACTTCTTGGATGCTCAGATCCTCTGAAGATTACAATCAACATTGGGCATGTCTGGGTGTTGACTTCTCTGTCTTAGTGTCCTGGTCTTAGGGTCTAGGGTAGAAAGCATGCCACCCTGGGCGTGGGGGCAAGGACAGCTGTTTTTTTCTCTGGCTCTGCCCCACCCACCCCCCAGAAGTGACCCACTCAGACTGGCTCCAGGTAACAGTGTGGTTCTGGGAAGGAATGTCTGACTGCTTGTTGCTATTCATGGTGTCAATCAGGTGCTTTACAAAGCTGTCCCCTCAACCCGCACTCCACCCACAATCCAACAAGAGCTACTGTGTTATTGAAACTACAGAGAGCACTTCCTGGGAAAGTGGAATTCATTAAATAGAAACCCACAATGAGAGGTATGAACAAACTCTCCAAGTGTTTGCTCCTCTCAGGGGTTCACGGGAGGCCAGTCCTGCAAACTGATGAAGCTGGGAACTGCTTGATGGTTCAAGCTCTAGAGAGACAGCAGGGACTGCTCAGCCCACTGACTATAAATCATAACCATGAGTGATCCTCTGCTCCACTGGGGATGTCTTGAAGGGAACAGTGTTTTCCAGGAGGGCCCCGAAGGCCAGTATTCTGACTAATTCTCTGATAAAGCCTGGACACCAAAGGACAGCCTTGGGGAAACTTGTGGAGGGGGTGGACTTGTCCTTACTGGTCTCTGCTGTGGGTTTGAATGTAGTTTGTCCTCCAAACGTTCATGTGCCAAAAACCATGTCCCTAATATAGTGCTGTTGAAAGGTGCTGGGCCCTTTAGCAAGGTAATTAGGTCCCTGGAAGGGTTAATGTTGATCTCATGGAGTGAGTTAGTTCCTAGAAAGCATATGGTTACAAAGAGAGCAATCCTGGCCCCAGAGTGCCTCTGGCTTCCTGTCTCACCACTGGCTTCCTGTCTTACCACGTGACTGCTCTTTTACTCCTGGGCATGCTCCTACCATAACATCATGTACCATGCTGTGATGTAGCTAGAGGGCACTGGAGGCTGAACCAACGTGGGCAGCCCGATGTTGGACTTCCAACCTCTTTAAGTGTAAACTAAATAAATATCTTTTCTTTATGGTACCCACCCTCAAGTATTTTGTTATAGCAACAGAAAATGGACTAAGAGTCTCTCTCCTTTGAGGGCTCTCTCCTGGCATATTCTTTTCTGGATCTCTCATCCCCTCTTATCAACATGCTGATCCCACTGGCCATCCTTTCTCACCACTTGCCCCCAGCTCCCTTGTCTTCATTCAAGGCCTGCATGCCCTCCAGTCTGTGAAGATACTCCATGCTTCCCCTCTCACCTTATCCTGGCCTGGTAATCAAAGAGACCACACCCTCAAGGCTTCTTCATACATCCTAAGATGGCTCCATGGACATAGGTAATGTTCACACCTTTCTGGAGCCTAGAGGGGAAGGAAGTACAGCCCTGATGGGGGTATGGGGGAGTTCAGGATGGGTCACTCAAATATAGGCCCCTTTGGCACCTTAACAGATTTGAGATGAAGGCATTGTAAAAATAGCAGATGTAAGAAGGCACTTTAACCTTCCTTTTTCTTTTCAAAAGCAGGCAACAAAGTTCCTGTGAAAAAAGTGTCTTATATCAGAAAGAAGAAATATTATTCTTGCCAGAGACATGAATTGAGATAGAGAAATCTATACAAACAGATCTGGGTAAAATATCTCTTATCTTCCTTTAGTCTCCCCATGTATTTTAGCTCCTTTCCTACAATTGCTGCTCTGTGTTCAACCTAGTACATTAGCACTCAGGCCTCCTCATTTTGGGGCTTCATTTTTCTTGTGGGGACTCCCATGTACTTGTAAATAAAATTTGTATGTTTTCTCCTATATATGTTACCCAGCTGTAAACCCTGAGAGGAGAGAGGAAAAATTTCTCCACCCTTGGGGAGATGTTTTCATGAGCATGCTGGTGGAATGATACTTGGGACATGTAGGTATTGTGGAGGGAACAATATTAACCTGCTTTCTATTACTATAATGAAATGCCTGAGGGTAGGTACTTACAAAGAAAAGAGGTTTATTTTGGTTCACAGTTCAGGTCAAAGGGAAAAAGGCCATATTTGGTGATGGCCTTCTTGCTGGCAGTCTGAAGGTGGCAAAGGGCATCATATGGCAAGGGACAGGGAGTCAATCATGGGGGCTCCACTCTGAGGACCTTATCTAATCATTGTTTCCCAAAAGCCTTGCCTCTAAACACCATAGTCAGATTATATATCTACCCCCTTAATATTTTACAGTGGGGACTAAATTTCCACACTTGAAGCCTTGATGGACACAATCAGACCATATCTAGACCATAGAGGAATCCTCAGATGAGATAAAGTTGTCAAACTGCAGCTCACAACTACACAGGACTCAAAGACATCTTCTGTTTTACTTGTAGTTTTCTTTAAAATTTTTAATTTAGTTGTCAACATTTTAAAATTAGGAGATTTCACATAAAAATCTAGATTACCCTGGAAACCTGAAAACCTGGGACCTGAGGAGTTTTTGGTGTAAGTGAGGATGTGTCTGTATTTAACATGTGAATGGGTCTGCTTCATTCCCTCCTGGGGGCTCTGATGTCTCCAGGCTGGAGAAGGCATAGTTGGTGGACATGAGGAGCCACCAGGCTAATGGCTAGCTAACTGGTCCTTGGCACAAATTTGAAGGAAGCCAGAGCCAAGATTCTTTGCTCAGTGCCCTTGAGCCTGGAGTCAAAAGAAAGTGCCAAACATACACCTGCGTAAACATGGTTTCACAATGGAGCCATGTCCACATTTCTGACCAACTCAGAGGTGCATGGTTCAGGAAGTTTCTCAGAGGTCAAGGACAACTGAGTGCTGGGGAGGAGGGAGGAACTCAGTGCTGTTTCGTGGGCAGCCTTCCCATGCGGTAATGGGCTACTCAGGCTGGGGGTTGGGGGTGAGCGGCTCCCACTTGGTTCCATGCTCTGCTGATGCTTTCTTGAAATGATTGATCATTTTCCAACAAGTGTCATTTTGCGTGGTGTACCTTCCCCGTGTGATGTAGCCAGTCCTGGCAGAGCTTAAACAAAGAAGGACCCTTGCAGTCCCAGGGTTCCAAGGAGGTAGTTTTGAGATTGGATGCTTTAAAGTGTTGGTGGAGCCGTGCACCTCTGAAGTCCTGTGCAGAGTAATCCCATGTGGTACCATGCTAGTCAGTGAAAGCAGAGAATCAGTCAACGCATGCTGGTGCTGCTAGGGAACGACTCTGCACGCTCATTGTTGACCCATCACGAAGTTACTGCTGTCACACCCAGGGGAAGTGAATGCGAATTGTTGGGTGGGCAGATCACAGCCCGCCTGGATCTGTGGTGATATGAAGCTGCAGCTCCTCATGGCCTTTGTGTCCCAGCAAATGCTGTGGATACCCCAGGAGAGTCTACTCAGGATTACTTGTTTCCTTCCAGATGAATACAGTATAAGTATCCGGCAACCACATTGGAAACTCAACCAAATGCTTTCGAGATTAAAAAGAGAATATTTTTGCAAGTATACTATATTGACCTTTTTGTCTAAAATTTTCAAATCATATGTGGTTTTTATAGTAATTAAAATGACTTTTAGGGGCTGGGACTGTAGCTCAGCGGTAAAACGCTTGCCTCGCATGCGTGAGGCCCTGGGTTCGATCCTCAGCACCACATACAAAGCAATAAAATAAAGACATTGTGTCCATCTACAACTAAAAAAATTTAAAAAATGGCTTTTAAAAATACTTTTTAATTGATAAAAATTGTATATATTTATGGTTTACCCAGCAATGATTTGAAATAGGTATACAAGTGGAATGGCTAAATCAAACTAATTAACATGTGCTATCTCACATACTTATCTTTTGTGTGTGTGTGTGATGAGAACCCTTAAAATCTACTCTTGATGATTTTCAAGTATGCAATATATTGTTATCAACTGTAGTCACGTGGATGTCTTGAACTTATTCCTTCTCTAGTACTGAAATTTTGAGTCCTTTGACTAACATCTCTCCAAACTCCCCCACACCCAGGGCCTTGGTAACCACGTTTCCACTCTCTGCTTCTGTAAGTTTGACTACTTTCCACTCCACATAAAAGGGAGATCAGGCAGTATTTGTCTTTCTGTGCTTGGTTTATTTCACTGAACATAATACTCTCCAGCTTCATCCATGTTGTTACAAATGACAGGACATAATTTCCTTTCTTTTTAAGGCTGAATAGTATTGCATCGTGTATATGTGGACCCTATCACCTTTTCTTTATTCATCCATTGATGGACACTTGGATGGCTTATGGACACTTATCTTGGCTATTCTGAATAGCACCACAGTGAACATGGAAGTGTTGCTATCTCTCTGACTTACTGATTTTGTTTCCTTGGATCTATATCCAGAAGTGGGATTGCTGGCTCAGATAGTAGCTCTAGTTTTAATTTTTTTGAGGAAACTCACTATTATTTTCCATAATGGCTGTACTAATTTACATTTCCACCAGCAGTTTGTGTTGGTTCCCCTTTTTTCCACATCCTTGCCAAACTAGCCTTTTGTCTTTTTACTAATTACCATTCTGACAGGTGTGAGATGATGTCCTATTGTGGTTTTGATTTGCATATCCCTGAGTTCAGCATCTTTTCACATGCCTGTGGGCCATTTGTGTGTCTTCTTTTGAGAAATATCAAAAGAAGAAATGTTAAATGTCTATTTAAGGTGATTTGTCCCCTTTTAAATGATCTTCTTATTGAGTTGGGTTCCCGACATATTTTACTTATCAGTCCCTTTTTAGATGTAGAGTTTGCAAATATTTTCTCCCATTCTGCAGCTTGTCTCTTCCTCCGTATATTGTTTCCTTCACTGTGCAGAAGCTCTTTAGTCTGATACAATCCTATTTGTCCACTTTGGCTTTTGTACCCTGTGCTTTTGGAGTTATATCTAAAGCATTATTGTCAAGACCAATGTCGAGATTTCCCCTGTGTTCTCTGCTTGTAGTTTTAGAGTTTCTGGTCTTAGGTTTAAGCCTTTAATTAATTTTAGATTGATTTTTTGTATATGGTGTGAGATAAGGATCAAACTCCATTTTTCTGCATGTGGACATCTGGTTTGCCTGATAGCATTTGTTGAAGAGACTTTTCTTTCCCCATTGTATGTTTTTGGTTACTTTGTCAAAATTCACTTGACCATAAATGTATGAATTTATTTCTGTGCCTTCTATTTTGCTCCATTAGCCTGGATGTCTGCTTTTATGCCAGTGCCATGCTGTTTTGATTAGTATAGCTTTGCAGTAGTAGTTGAAATCAGGTAATATGATACCTCCAGTTTTGTTCATTTTGCTCAAGATTGATTTGGTGCTTCATATTCTTCAGTGACTCCATAAGAATTTTGGGATTGTTTTCTTCCATTTCTGTGAAAAATGTCATTGAAATTTTGATAGGGATTTCATTGAGTCTATAACTACCTTGTGTAGTATAGATATTTTAATAATTCTAATTCTTCTAATCCATGAATATGGGATATCTTTCCATTTATTGTATTTTCTTCACTTTCTTTAGTCAATATTTTATAGTTTTCAGTGTATTGGTCTTTTACCTTTTTTCTTAAGTTGATTCCCAGATGCTTTTAAAAATTCTGTTGTGAATGGGATTGTTTTCTTGAATTTTTTTGCATGGCTTTCTATTAGTGTATAGAAATGTTATTTATATTTTGTATGTTGATTTCATAACCTGTAACTTTAGTGAATTAATGTGTTATTTCTAATAATTTTTTGATGGAGTCTTCAGGAGATATTCCATACATAAGATCATGTCATCTACAGAAAACAATTTAAATTCTTCCTTTCCAATTTGGATCTTTTTTTAACCCTCTTTTGTCTAATTACTCTAACTTGTACATCAAATACTATGTTGAGTAGAAGTAATGAGAGTGGTCATCCTGTCTTGTTGAACTTAGAGGAAAATCTTTCTACTCTGCTATTTACCATAACATTTTAGTCAGCCTTTTCACTGCTATGACTAAAAGACCTGACTAGAACAACTATAAATGAGGAAAGGTTTATTTAGGGGCTCATGGTTTCAGAGGTCTCAATCCATAGACAGCAGGATCTATTCCTTGGGGCTTGAGGTGAAGCAGGACATCATGGCAGAATGTGTGTGGCAGAGGGAACTAGCTCACATGACAATCAGACAGCAGAGAGAGAGGTCTTCACTTGCCAGATACAAATATATGACCCAAAGCCACACCCCAATTCCCACCTCCTCCAGCCACACCCTACCACTTCAGTTACCACTCAGTTAATCCCTATCAGGGGAAAGACTCATTGATTGGGTTAAGACTTTTGCATCCTCTGAACCTTCTTGCATTGTCTTACATGTGAGCTTTTGGGGGACATCTCACATCCAAACCATAACACATGATGTTAAGTGTGGATTTGTAATACGTAGCCTCTATTATAGTAAGGTATATTGCCTCTGTGACTGATTCATTGAGGATTTTAATTGGGAAAGGATATTGAATTTTGTCAAATGTTTTTCATACATCAGTTGAGATAATCATATGGGTTTTGTCCTTCATTCTGTTAATGTAGGGCTATAGTTTGGACTTTGAATGTCCCTCCAGAGGTCTATGTGTTAAAAGATTAGTCCCCACCTTGGTGCTAAGGGATTTGGTGGAAACTTTGAAGTGGGGCCTACTGAGAGGTCTTTGGGTCATTGAGGAAGCCCTCAAGGAGATTGTAGGCTCCTTGAGGAGCCATTTTTCATCTACTAGCCATGAGTTGAGTGGTTTTTTTTTTCTGTTACATACTTTCACCATGTTGTACTGCCATGCAACAAACCCAAAAGCTATGATGTCAGCCATACATGGACTGAAACCTCTAATCCATGAACCAAAATAAATCTTTCTCTTTATAAGTTGGTGATCTCATATATTTCTTTTTTTTGGATCTACATGACAGTAGAGGGTATTTTGACATATTATATATATTCATGGAGTATAACTTACTCTAATTGGGATCCCATTCTTGTGGCTGTACATGATGTGGAGTTTCACTGGTTGTGAATTCATATATGAACAGAGGAAAGTTATGCCAGATTCATTTTACTGTCTTTCCTATTCCCATGCACCCTCCCTTCTCTTCATTCCCCTTTGTCTAATCCAATGAACTTCTCTTCTCCCCTCCACCTGCTCCTCCCCCTCTATTGTGTGTTAATATCCACATATAAGAGAGAATATTCAGTTTCTTTTGGTGGGGGAGAATTGGCTTATTTCACTTAGCATGATAGTCTCCAGTTCCATCCATTTACTGGCAAATGCCATGATTTCATTATTCTTTATGACTGAGTAATATTTCATTTTGTATATATACCACATTTTCTTTATCCATTCATCTGTTGAAGGGCATCTAGGTTGGTTCCACATCTTAGCTATTGTGAATTGACCTGCTATAAACATTGATGTGGTGTACCACTGTAGTATGGTGATTTTAAGTCCTTTGGTTATAATCCAAAGAATGGGATAACTGGGTCAAATGGTAGTTCCATTCCTAGTGTTCTGAGGAATCTTCATATTGCTTTCCATTGTGGTTATAGCAGCACTGTACGAGTGAAACTTTTCCCCTATGTCCTTACCAACATTTATTGTTACTTGTGTTCTTCATAATTGCCATTCTGACTGAAGTGAGGTGGAATCCCACTGTAGTTTTAATTTGAATTTCTCTAATTGCTAGAATTGTTGAACATTTTTTCATATATTTGTTGATCATTCATGTTTCTTCTTCTATGAAGTGAATTTGCCCATTTATTGATTGGGTTATTTGGGGGGTTTTTTTGGTGTTAAGTTCTTTGAGTTTTTTGTATATCCTGAAGATTAATGCTCTATCTGAGGTGTAGATGGCAAAGATTTTCTCCCATTCTGTAAGCTCTCTTTTCACATTCTTGATTGTTTCCTTTGCTGTGAAGAAGCTTTTTAGTTTGAATCCATCCCATTTATTGATTCTTGATTTTATTTCTTGTGCTTTAGGAGTCTTGTTGAGGAATTCAGTTTCTAAACCACATGATGGAGACTTGGGTCTATTTTTGTTCCTAGTAGGCACAGGGTTTCTGGTATAATGCCTAGGTTCTTGATCCACTTTGTATTGAGTTTTGTGCAGGGTAAAAGATAGATGTTCAATTTCATTCTACTACATATGGATTTCAGTTGTCCCAGCACCATTTGTTGAAGAGACTATCTTTTCTCCAATGTATGTTTATTGTACCTTTGTCAAGTATGAGATATCTGTAAGATTTGTCTCTGTGTCTTCTATTCTGTACCATTGCTCTTTAGGTCTATTTTTGTGCCAATACCATGCTGTTTTCATTACTATAGCTCTATAGTGTAATTTAAGGTATGGTGTTATAATGCTTCCTGATTCATTTTTCTCACTAAGAATTGCTTTAGCTATTCTAGGCCTCTTATTTTTCCAAATAAATTTTATAACTGCTTTTTCTATTTCCACAAAGAATATCATTGGAATTTTAATAAGAATTGCATTAAATCTGTATAATGCTTTTGGTGGTATGACCATTTTGACAATATTAATTCTGCCTATCCAAGAACATGGGAGATTTTTCCATCTTCTAAGGTCTTCTTCAATTTCTTTCTTTAATGTTCTGTAGTTTTCATTGTAGAGGACTTTCACCTCTTTTGTTAGATTAATTCCCAAATATTTTTTTGAGACTGTTGCAAATGGGATAGTTTTTCTAATTTCTCTTTCAGTTGATTTATCACTGATGTATAGGAATGCAATTGATTTATGGGTGTTAATGTTATATCCTGATACTTTGCTGAATTCTTTTATGAGTTCTAATTTTCTGGGAGAGTCTTTTAGGGCTTCTAAATATAGGATCATGTTATCAGCAAATAGGGATAGTTAGAGTTCTTCTTTTCCTATTTGTATCCTTTCAATTTATTTGTTCTGCCTAATTGCTCCGGCCAGAGTTTCAAGGACAATGTTGAATAGAAGTGGTGAAAGATTGTATCCTTGTCTTGTTCTAGTTTTTAAGGGAATGCTTTCAGTTGTTCTCCATTTAGAATGATGTTGACTTGGATTTAACATATACAGCTTTTACATTGCTCAGGTATGTTTCTACTATCCCTAGTTTTTTTTTTTTTTAGTGTTTTGAACATGAAGGGATACTTTATTTTGTTAAATGTTTCTTCTGCATGTATTGAGATAATCATGTGATTCTTTTCTGTAAGTCTATTGATGTGATGAATTATGTTTATTGATTTCTGTATGTTGAACCAACCTTGCATCCCTGGGATGAACTCCACTTGATCATGGTGTACTATCTTTTAAATATATTTTTGTATATGACTTGCCAGTATTTTATTAAGAATTTTTGAATCTATGTTCATCAGGGATATTGATCCAAAGTTTTCTTTCCTTGATGTGTCTTTGAATGGTTTTGGTATCAGGGTGATACTAGCATTATAGAATGAGTTTGGAAGAGTTCCCTCCTTTTCTATTTCATGGAATAATTTGAGGAGGGTTGGTGTTAGCCTTTGTCCCTTACATTACTCTGTGGGACTAGTCCTGTCCCCTGCTGTAGGGACAAGCACTAAAAGTTTTTCTGATCACTTTTGAGCAATCTCAACATTTAATATGCACAAGTCAGTGTAATATGAAAACTTGAATCTTTTCTAAAGCTCCTTCCCTCTGGCAACTCTGACTTGCAACAGGCTAAGAGTTACTGGGGCCTGAGCCAGGGAATTGGTATAGCAGAACTTGTAGGATGAATTTTACCTCTTCCTCCACCCAGGGCCTCCTGAGCTCTGCTATGGTTTCAGTGTGGTCTGAGAGTATCCCAAGGATTCATTGTGATTGAACAGGGTGGCACTGTTGGGAGGTAGTGGAAGCTTTGGGAGGTGAGATCTAGAAAGAGGTACTTAGGATTTTGGGGGTGTGTCTTAGAGGGAAATGTGGGTCTCCAATTTCTCTTGTTGATTCCCTTTTGGTGATGTAAGGTCTTCCAAACAAGCATGCCACTGCCATGATATGACACCATTTACCATTTTTAACATAGGCCAAACCAATGGTGTCACCTAATATTGGATTTTGAACCTTTAAAATGTAAATAAATAAACCTTATCTCTTTATAAAGTTAGCTACCTCAGGTATTTTGTTACAGTGATAAAAACCTGATTAACACAGGCTCCTCCCTAAATCAACTACCTCAGGCATTAAGTCCTCAGGGTTTGGAGCTTAGGGCAGGAAAAGCAGGCCAGAGAGGCAGGAAATTTGACTTTTCATGATTAAAATGGCAGCCCTAGCCCTGTTCCTGTTAACAGAGTATCTATTTTCCCTAGAACTCATTACCTTCTAACATACTTTATAGTTTACCTATTTGTTCTGCTCACTGTTCTTTGTCTCCTCCACTAATATATAATCTGCACAAAAGAGAAATCTCTGTTTTCTTTCTTTTTCTTTTTTTTTTTGGTACTGGGGATGGAACTCAGGGGTACTCAACCACTGAGCCACATCCCCAGCCCTATTTTGTGTTTTATGTAGAGACAGGGTCTAAAACAGTTCATAGAGTTGTTTAGCACCTTGCTATTTCTGAGACTGGCTTTGAACTGTTGATTCTCCTGTCTCAGCTTCCCAAAGTGCTGAGATTACAGGCGTGAACCACCGCACCCAGCTTCTGTTTTATTTTCTGATGGCTCCCAAGTTCTTAGAACAATGCTTTGCAGTAACAGGTGCTCAGTGAGTAAGGCTTTGATGAACAAATATGTGAATTAAACAAAGGAAATGCAGCACCTTTCTGGGCTTGGCAGGTTTGGAAAGCCAACTTTTTCTCCTGTATCTTTTGTGGCTTGTTGGAAGGACCACTTTGCCCAATCAAGTCACATCCCTTGGTCTCTCACTTGTAGCAACTTAACATGGGTGAAATGCCAGCACTGCATATTATAAGTCACCGTTCCACACCCCTGTCATCTGGAAGGACTCTCTTAGCTGTTTTATCTTGACCTTTCTGTGAGGTCCCTTTGATCAGGATCCATGACCTCCTTTTATCCCCTATTCCTCTGGTCTCCTCTGGTTCTCACTGGGGCTCCACACTGGGTTTCAGGAAGCACTCAGGCTTTCTTGACAACCTCTAGGAGGGTGGCCTGTCCCCTGTCATTTCCTCTCTTTGCTCTGTTGGCACTGCAGCCAGCCAGCCAGGTTCTGTCTGGTTTTCAGGCCTAAGTCAGATGCTAGCCCACCAAGTTCCCAGGTGGGAAACACCCCTTATGGCTTTAAAGTCAGATCCTGCAGCCTGTGCCCTGGGGTAGGGTGAGCTACATGCTCAGAAGCACCGCTCTACCCCCAACTCCTCCTCTTGAGATGAGTGTTTCCAGAGTGGCCTGACTTCTACCTTCTACTCTTGGTGAGTCCTACATGGTGATCCTATGCTTTACTTTGGAACGTGATCTCTGTGGTCATTTGGGGTCACAGTGAAATGTGCTTTGATTCTTGTTTCCGGGGCTTACTCTGCACCAGGCCCATGTTAATCACTCTGAAATACAGTCAGTGGCACGATCTTATTTAACCCCATGACATCTCTGTAAGATATGTGCTATTCTTGCACCTATTTCACAGATGAAGAAATGAAGGTAAGACAATCAATATTTCACCCAGGTCAGCCAGCTACGAAGTGGTAGAACCCAGATTCAGATCTGCCTCCAGGGCTTACTAAAGCTCATTGCAGTAGATGTTTACCTATGAGTTTTTTAGTTGTTGAGAAAAGCCCTAAAAACAGAACATTAAATTATTAAGTAAAAAATATTTTGCAGCCTATATTGTTCAGAATGAAACACTGCTTTATTGAAAGTGGGGAATAAAATTTGGGGTTTATTTGTAATCGGGTTTATTTGTAATCTCATAGATTACTATGGGCAGAGACTGCTAAGCGTGCATCAAAACTTAGGTTTGGGGCTGGGATTGTAGCTCGGTGGTAGAGCGCTTGCCTTGCATGCATGAGGCCCTGGGTTCGATCCTCAGCACCACATAAAAATAAATAAATAAAGATATCGTGTTCATCTACAACTTAAAAAATATTAAAAAAAACAAAACAAAACAAAAAAACCCAACTTGGGTTTGCCTTTTCTTCCTGGGCACATAGCTGAACCTGAGCTGTATTTCCCAGGTCCCTCTGCCCTTAGAAGTGGCTCCTGTAACTGAGTCAAACCCAATAAAATGTGAGAGAAGGGGTATTTTCCATTTCCTGCCTTTCCCAGGAAAATCCACCCCATGTTGTCTTCCAGGCTTCTCCTTCCTGAAGGTTTGATTTTAACACTGAAGACCACCTTGAAATTACTTGACTCTCAACCTGAAGGATCAAAGATGGCTGAACTTCCATGAGCCCTGGCCTCATGAAATGACTGCATTGAGGAGGGCTGTTCATCTGTCCAGAGTTAATACATGAGCACAGAATGAATGTCCTCAGTGGTGGAGCCATTATATATTTTGGGTGTCTGCCACAGCAATTAGCTTACTCTAAGGAATGTGCACTTCCTTATTAGTGTCGCAGCAGGTGCATAAGGAGAGCACGAAGCTTACAGGCCAGATGGAGCTAAGTGCTCTGGAAAATCCATGAATGATCTGCTGATACTGCTACTTACTTCCTAGAAAATTAAATTTATCAATTCAAGTTTTTCTGAGTAGTGTTAAGATATTACTTAGTGCCAGTAAGGGTTGGCTGACTAGCTGGAGCCCAGAAGGTGTCCTGGGGGCAGGTTAGAGTCCATATATAAGCATGAGCCTTACATTATCTTGATCATATCAAGTAAATGGTCCCCATTAGAAAGACTCCCCAGATTCCATTCTAATTTCTCATGTACACTCAGAAAATTTACTAAAACCTCCAGGAGGTGTGAGAAAAGAAAGTCATGGGTCTTGATTCTGCAAACAGAACCATCATGGCTGTCTTCTTGCTTGTCTGTTTTAACATTTCATTGCGGTTCTGGCCATTCTAACCATACCCAGGAGAAATGCAACCACTGAAAAGAAGCTATTGGAGCAAACAAACAGTTGAGCTTTTAAAACAAGCTCAATTAATTTACTGCAAACACTCATTTCCCCACTGAGCAAGACAAGCCTGAACCCTGGGTTCTTCCCAATCGCACCACGATTCACACCTCATTCATGGTGTGACTTTAAGGGTTGCTTTGTACCTGCCTGACTCCAGGGAGAGAGAGAGAACTAGGTAAGTGAGAGCTTGATGAGTCTAAAAATCAGATTAATGAAGATAAATCTGTGGAAGGTCCACACTGAAGGTCTGGAGGAATATCAGTGGGTTGCAACTAGGAGGAAACACCTCTGCAGAGACTCCCTGTTCCCTTTCCTCCGTGTGATGGCCAGACACAGTGCTTGCACTTAGTAAACCTTTGCTGCATGCTATAGGGGCTCCCTGGCCAATCCTGCCCCTTGAGCCCTGTGATGTGGGCAAGTGACTTACCCTCTCAGCCATTCCTCTCTCCAAGGTGATGAGTGGTAAGGATTAAACAGTAGATGTAAATAAAGCCCTCTGACAGTGGCTGGCATTTTGTGAGGGTTATGTGAATGTTGCTATTATTTTTATAGTAGCAGTATTCATATTCTCCTTGGATACTGACTTTAAGAACATTGAAGTAACTGGCAATGTTAATGAACGAAGTAGAAACACTGTGTAGTAGTTACAGCTTATGGAGATGATGCATATATATATAGATAGGTAGATAGATAGATAGATTCAAATAGCTTCTGGTATTTAAATATCTGTTATTTTAAAAAATTAGCATATGTAGCCTTCAATTTATTCATAAGAACTACTGCTTGCCAAATACTATGCTAAGTACTGGGAATACTAAGCTAATACAATAAGCCAAGTCCATTCTGTTTTTCTTCTGAGAAGTTATAATCAACCCTGTTGGTGAAAAACCTTTTTTCCAGCCCCATAAACTTTCTGAAACCACTTTGAGGTCATATTTTAAATCTTCCAGGTTTTATAGGCTGGCTCTTCCTTTCTGAACTCTTCTCTAATGTTCTTTGGCCTAACACTTCCTAGGTCCTGGAGCCAGTTTCCATTTGTTAAGAAATCAACTGACATTCACTGTGTGTAAAAGAATTAATTATTCTACTTATAAAAAAATTAGATTTTTAATCAGGAGGAGGAAGGGTGGGAGGGCAAGGGGAGGTACTGGAGGTGAAATTAACCAGATTATGTTGTGTGCTTATATGAAGACATAACAAAGAATCCTACTGATATGTATAGTTATAATGCACCAATAAAGATAAAAAAAATAAAAAGAATTAGACTTTTGGATCACTAGCATTTGTAAAAGATTATTCCTGATCCTAAGTGTGCTACTTTGTATCCATTTCCTTCCTTTCTCCCATAAAGTAAAAACTGGGAAACATTGGCATGGCAGGTGGGCAGGTGACTGTGGAAGCCACCCAGCTACTGTGGTTGCTGAGACTTGGGCCGTGGGAGGCAGAAATGGTCACAAGGCTGATGTTCTTTCTCCTGGGTCTATGGCAGACAACACTAATGCCCAAAGGCAAGATTCCTTGAGTCCTTCTCCATACAGAGAACCAAGTGACTCTGTGAAGCAATGCGAGTTGTCACTGGAGATGAGGCTTATTTTCCGCTCCAGTTCTATAGGAAGTTACAGCAGCCGGGGACACATTTGCCTTGGAAGGCTCTGGGCTAGTTACCAGGGCTGGGGTAATGAAGTCGCTCACTTGCAGTGGCTTGAAACAACAGAAGTCCATTCTGTTTTGGAGCCCAGATGCTCAAAATCAAGATATTGGCAGGGCCGTGGCTCTGCGGAGACTCTGGGTGAGGATTCTGCCTTGTGTCATCCAGTATCTGGTGGTTTGGGCAATCCTTGGCATTCCCTGGCAATCCTCAGTGACCCGTGACATTCCTTGTTTGAAGGCACACCCCCGATCTGTCTTTGTCGTCATATGGCATTCTTCATGTCTCTTCACCATGTGGTGACTTCCTCCTCTTCTTACAAGGACACCCATCATGTTGGCACGACCTCATCCTGAGTCTACCTGCAGTGGTCCCAGTTCTGAATGAAGTCACCTTCTGACATTCTGGGAAGGGAATGTGTGGGGGGGTGGGCACTTTTCAACCCAGTACGGGCTCTTTGTTTTTGTCATTGTCACACAGGGGTTTATCCCAATTGGCAGCTGCTAATTGGTCCTGGAGGATCAGAAAGAGGGTAGGCAGTGGGAGGAGAGAGCAGTGGGGGAGATGTGGCAGGGCTCCTGGGCAACTGCCAGGAAGGAGAGTAGTGGAACACAGGGTACCTGGAGCACAGACCTAGGGAGGCGGTGGCCTGGATGTTAGCAAGAGTGACACAGTCCACCCATTCACAGCGGGCCTCTGGGCTAGAACCCACCCACACTGCATTCCAGAGTCAGCAACCACAGATGGCCCAGCCTAACCTCCCCATGTGTGGGGTCTGGCTGGGTCCTTGCCCTGCCTGACTGATTTTAAAGGACAACACAGAGATGCAGCACCTTGTGTAAATTAGATTCTGTTTTCCAGAAAGACTGCCCATTTCTTGGCTCACTAGAATCATGAATTTACTGGAATTTTTATTTTCTGAAATGATGGCTGTGGCCACCACTGTAGTTCTATGATATATACAGTGACAGTTTGGGAAGTACCTTGAGGCTCGTCATCATTCATTATGCTCTACTGCATTTCTGGGTTTTTGGTGTAAAACCTCTTTGAAAGTTCACAAGAGCTCAGACAGCCAAAGGGCATCTGTGGAATATTTTATAATTTTCTCTTTCCATGGGGTGGGCAGTGAGGTCAAAGCAGGTTAATGCCATTTATTACTTATTCTACAACTTATTACTTTGCTGTCTACACTAAATATTCTAGGCACACTTACTGTTCCGTTCATTTTCTAGACTGTAACATTATTGCTGTACCATGACATACCATGTAATGATTTGGTCTTTTTCAAACTGTCTGTATGTGACATACTATAATAGATTTTCCTGTTATCTTAAATATGAAAACCAGAAAGAAATGCCATTCTCTACTTTTTCAACATATTATGATTCCTAGGATCAACACAATTCTCTACACAAGGCTCTTTTTAAATAAGGAAGTAGCTTTCTGGATGGCATGATAGTTTTTTATTTGTAAAATTATCCAACTAGACTGACCCCCTTTATAAGCCTAGTCCAGGTGTTTTTGCGTGTTCATAAAGATCTACTCTCCATATTTCAAAACTGTTGGAAAATTGTTTTACCAATTTCAGATTGTACAATGGAATTCACATGGTGACTTCATAGTGATTTCCATAGACATAGGAATATTCAATGAAAAATTATGGGGCAAATGATTATAATCATGATGATGATAGTGTTTTTGTGGAGCAAAGACAAGGAGGAGAGAGTCATCAGGAGAGCAAAAGCATAAAGGCACGCTAAGAAGAGAGAGAACAACGTTTGAAGAATAATACAATTTTTACCTACAAGATTGTCTGTAAATGGTCTGGGACATTGGTCTTCAGACCTGGCTGCACAGTGGACTCTCATGGAAACTTTTTAACAACACCAATGCCAGGCATTGATACCAACAGACTTTGTCTTAGTGGGTCTGGGGTGGGCCCAGCATCAGGTCTGCATCTCGTGTGTCAGGCAATGTGGAGCTGGTATCTAACAGATACCTTGATACAATTACCAGTCGATTCTAAAGGATCTCAGTTCTCAAAAGCAGAGAAAGAGAAAAAGAAAACTGCCTTCATTTATCAAAACAGAAGTTGGATACTTCAAATTTGGAACTTGAACATCAATCTTTTTGAGGCATGGGAGGGTATTCCTTTGAGGCTGACTGAGCACTGATGCTCTCCCATGGGTCTCAGGCTCTACCAAGGCAAGCTAGGATAGGAGGAAGGGGTGCTGCTTGTCCATAACCTTGAGACCTCAAACACACAACCTTGCCCTAGACACCTAGTAACTTGGTTTCTTTATCTTTCCAAAGAATACAATAATAAATCTTGCAAGAAAATTATTGTTATCATTTTAGTGTGTACCTAAATATTATGTGTTGGAAACCTGGTCCCCAATACAGAAGTGTTGAGAAGTGGGACCTTTGGGAGGTGATTTGTCATGAGGTCTCTATGCTCATAATTGGATTAATCCACTCATGGATTCATGTATTATTCATGGGTTATTGCAGGAATAGCTTTGTTACAAAAGCAAGAGCTCTCTGGTAGCTTGATCTCTCTAGCCACGTGATACCTTCTGCCATGTTGTGATACAGCAAGAAGGTCCTCACTAGATGCTGAGCAGCTACTGGAGCCATGTTCTTGCACTTCCCAGCCTCCAGAACTGTGAGCCACTTTGTATTCTTTGTAAATTACCTAGTTTTAGGGTTTTTGTTACAGTAACAGAAAATGGACTAAAAGAATTACCTTGCAGGGTCGTGGGAAAATTTTACGACATAGCGTTTATAATAAAATGCCTGAAATTTAATGGGTGTCAGTGATGGGTAGCTTTGGGTATTATTAGTCCCAAACTATTATAAACCAGGGTCATCTGCGCATAGATAGGATTAGCTTAGAATTTGCCTACCCTACATACTGGTCCATTTGCTGATGGTGGAAATATACAAGTGCAGTGAGATCTAGAAATCTCCTGGAACTCCAATCACAAGGCCCCAGTAAGTTGGCTTCTCCCACCCCATCAGCAGCTTTTTTGGAATTCTGGCTTCTAGAAGGAGCTGTTAGTTGTCCAGATAGTTGACATTGGGAATAACAGGCCCAGCCACTTGTCCACTGGGGTGGAGCTTGCTGTGGCATTCAATAGCATGCAAGGATTCCAACAGCAATAGAGACCCATATAGAACAGGGGAGCTTATTTCTCAAACAAGGATTCTTGCACCATCCTCCATGGTATATGGTAAGAGAACAATGCAAAGACTGTGTGGCTTCAGTTAGAAGGGTCACATCTTTCTGGGTTACTAGGATCATCTGCATCTTAATGAAAAATTTCCAGAAGAAGAAATTAAAACCAATGTCTCATTCTATCAAGAATGCCCAATAATTATGGCTATTATTATAGTTATTAAGGTTTACAAGCCATTCATAATTACAAAATTAATTATGAATTAACTAGACCTTTATAAGGCATAGTGCTTTTCAGGGTGTAGTTTCTGAACCGGTGCCTGCTGGTGAGCTGTTTGCTGTTGGTCCATGTTAGATAAGCACAGAAATGGAGAATGGAAATGGAGAAGAGATGTTTAGAAAGTTTTTGGGTAATTTGACCGTGTCACGAGACCAGTGGGATGAATGGGTCTCACAGAACAGGGTTCCGACAGTTGGAGTTCAGATTCACATGATGAGTCACGTGGCACAAGCTATATATTAGTTGTGCCTGGTAGGACCACACACTGCTCTGTAATGAACTTGGGAAAAATGAAATTGGTACTCACAATAGAATGGCCTTAGGTGGTGATCCTCAGAATCCTTCCTCCATTGCAGATGTGAAAACCACCACTGAGGTAGAATGTGACTTACTGATGGCACAGCTAGGTAAAATCAGAATTGAAATTATAATTTGATGTTATACCTGATTCCTCAGCCACTATCTCACAATGGTGGCTTGAACCAACAAGGTATGAAAAACTGAGGTTAATGCTGGAGGGAAAGATGTCTAGGGATTCCACTCATGGGTAGGCCCTTGGGAGAAGGGGGTGACAGTTAATCCTTTGTTCATTATGGAAATATAATAAACCCTTGCTCTAGAGGGACAATTGTAACTTCCTGTGATTTAAAACCATCAGTACCCAACTGGGCCTATGCTGGAGAGAGATGAAAGAGACCTACACTTTTATATATTTGTATCAGGGAATCAAGAAAAAATATGCACAGCTGGAAGTGGAGTAGCCTCCTCATTCACGAATTTGGGGCACAAACCATATGCCAAGCACCACTCTTGGCTCTGAGAGTACACACACATTTTGCCATGTCCTTGTCTTCAGGAGCTTGCAATGTACTGGGAAGGACAAATGACCCAACAGGCCTTTTCTGTCATCAATGAGTTGGAGAGCACTACTGTTTGTCCTACTGGTTCTAAGAAGTGGAGACACGGAGGTGAACACACCAATGTCCCTGTCCTTATGAATTTGCATTTTGGTGGAACAGTGAGGCAATGGACCAATGCATATGTAGTTTTCCAGCAGTCATAACAATGGAAGAGAAATACAAAGGACAAGGGAGAGAGTGTGCAGAGAGAAGGTCCCTCTGGGGAGGTGATATCAAGCAGAGAACAGATCATGCAAAAACTTCAGGGGGGTGTGATAGAGACAGGGATGGTGGCCATGAGCTGGTGCAAAAGTAACATTTTGCTAAGACTAGGGAAGTCAGGAAGAACTTCATCAGGGAGGTGAGACCCGAGCTGGTCCTGCAGGGGAGAGAAGGACTACCCTGGAACCAGGGGAATGTGGAGGAGGAGCAGTTGTAGGCATAGGTAGAAGTAGACAGAAGGAATCTCCTATTTGGGAGCCCCAGGTTTGGTAAGGTATTGGGCAGAGTGAGGGAGTGGGGCGGGGAGCGTGTGAACAGATACCGGAGCAGAAAGCGAGGGCCAGCTCAAGATGAGCCTGTGTGCCAAGCCAAGAGATTTTGGACTGTAGCTTGAAGGGAAAGGGGAAAATGGAAGGTGTTTTAAACCTAATTTCAGCCAGCATGGCATGATCACATTTGCATTTAGCAATCTCTCTGAAAGAGCAACAGAGATAATGGAAGGAGGGCAATAAGTACTGAAGGACCTGCAGACAAATGAGGAGACCAGAGGAGAAATCCAGGAGAGAGGTGACAGATCAGGAATCCAGAAAACATGGAATCGTTCGGATGTGCTTACTGATGAGAGAGGTGGATGATTCTGAGCTTCCCAGACTGGCCAAGAAAACGAATGGTGTTCAACAGTTCTGGCCAAAGGAGTACAGGAGTGAGGCTTAGGTTCAGCTGTGGAAGATGGGGCTTTCAGTCTATTTGTGCTGCTATAATGGAACACCCAAGACCAGGTAAGTTATAAAGTGTGGAGATTTTTTTTCCTCCACAGTTATAGACACTGGGAAGTCCAAGCTGAAGGGTCTGGATTTCAGAGTCTGGTGAGGGCTTTCTTGCTGCATCCTCCAACGGCAGAAGGGACACAAAGGCCAAAGGGAGGCAGCCCCCTCAGACCTCTTGTATGAATATACTGTTCCATTCATGTGGCTGCCACCCTCACGACGAGATCACTTCCTAAAGTCCTCACCTCTTAATATCATCACATGGGCAACTTTTCCACATGTCAATGTTGAAAAGGACACAGGACACAGAGACTAGCAATAGTGGCATCATTTTGAGTTGCTTTACATTTGTGGTGGCTTCAAAACCTCCAGGTGGAGATGCCAACTGAGCGAGCCATTGGAGATGCATGTTTACCCTCCATTTATTGGGACTCATGAATGAGAGGAAGAAAATAATTGAATTCTCTATAAAGACAATTGGAACAGGAGCCCTGTGGAGATGTTTTCCCATCCCTAGAATCAGGATGCTGTGGCCAAAGTGGGACATTATTGGAATGTCCCACTTCACAGACAGCAGCAAGTGCTATCTCAGGTGGTTTTCCCAGTGACAACATCTTAACAACAACCTGTGAAACAAGCAGTACTGATGGTACACAGAGAGGTTGAATAACTTAACAAGGTCACACAGTGTCTGGTAGCATTGGCCTGATTTAATCTAGGCAGTTGGGATCTGGATCTTTGCTGGGAACTACCACAATACACTTGTGAACTTGGGATCCTCATATTTCAGCCTCTTGAGTTGCTGGGATTACAGGTGTGTTCCAATGCACCCTGTTAAAATGTATTTATTATTGTGCTTTGTCATTTAAAAAAAAAATTGAAAAACACTGGGCCAGAACATTTCTTACAGTGCCAACCATCAATGGCCAAACAATATTCCCCTTACTGCTGCTTTCTCTAATGAATAGACATAAGTATTGTTTATGTACTTTAAATATATTTGTGCAGTGCCCTGACATTGAATGCGGTGTGCTACAGATGGGAAGCTGGAGCCTGAGATCTGCTCAAGTCTTAATTTGGGGAATCTGTGGCAGATGAGTGAAGTCACAGCTGCAGAAGCCAAAGGACAACCTTGCACAAAGGCCACCACAACTTTTTGTAAAAAAAAACTTCTGCAAGGCCATCTTCCCAGTATCTTCCTGTCCAACCTGGGACTGATGCCACTCTTGTTATTGATTCCTGTAGCCAAGATTGTTGTTGCAAAACATCTTATGCAATCCTCCCGTCTCACCTTTCAAATTTCCCCTTACCTCAATCTCTTTGAATCTGCCCACGTGCACTCTTGGGACACTGCTCTGCTACTCCAAAATACACTCATTTATCTTCGGAGAATCTCTGTTTGTTGTGCAGGTTGACATAAATAGCAGATGCCTGCCAATGAGGTCATGAGTAGAGCTGGAAACCACTGACCTCTGAGGCAGGGGTGTGGAAGAAGCAGCTCACAGAAACCACTACGATGCAGACAAGAGGCAGAGGAGAACCAGGAGGGGCCTGGCATCAGAAGCCAAGAGAGCTTTGCAGGGAGAGAAGTTCAAGATTGTCAACCGTGGCCAGAGGTCGAGTTACATGAGTGCTGAAACGTGAGCATGGACTTGAGCACCATGGAGCGGACTGGCGACCCTGGGGAGGCACCTCTGGTCCAGGGATGGTAGGCAGACTGTGACAGCTCAGAGAGGAAGACAGGGAGGCGGGGGCAGGTACAACCCTTCCAAAATGTTTTGCAGTGAAAGTGAGGACAGCAAGAGGCCCTTGGCTAGAAGGGGTGTGATTGGTCCTCTAGAAACAAACTTGAACCTAGTTTTCCAGGAAGAGACAAAATATTCTACAAGTTAGGGTTCCTGGAATGGACAGGAGTATTCCACTTGGTTAAAGGGGAGAAGATGAAGCTATAAATTTTTTCCCTACTTTTCATCACGTCTGAACACCAGGGAAGAATTTTGTTAATTGCTGAGACAAAATTTAGACTCTTGACAATGGCTACTCTTGTTTATGCAAATAAATAGAGAAATTTATTTTTTAATTGTGATTCTAAATCATAGAACCAAAGGTCCAGGAAGGGGCAGAAGTGAAAGGGAACAAAAAAGAGGTCGAAACAGTAGCCAAAAGAAAGACGACATCCATACCCTGTACACAACGTCGTTCCATAAACAACGAGATATTCTGAAAACTGAAAATTCTCTGGGTAACTGATAAAATCCCAGAGGGCAGATTTAATTTTCTCCATGTTTATGGTGAAAATCAGACTTAAAATTAGATTTCTTTTGGTCTTTTTGTTTTACCAAACCTCTGAGAGAAACCGGATATAGGTATTATTACTCAACACTGGAATATTATGTTCAGGTTTGGGACCTTGGGCTGTAATTGTAACACAGTCAAGGTAGATTACCAAGTGTTGAATAATTATTGTGACATCTAGTCTTTAAGGAGTATGAAAATTTGCATCTGAGTATAAACATTTGTACAGTATTTAATTATTTCCCTGGGGATGGGGAGTGAAGAAAACTCTGGAACCCCTGTAAAAGTCATCTTATCTAATAACCTTTGGACACAAAGATCATATTCAGAGATAAAAGATCATATATCATCTCACCCCCCACTGACCTTTCCCAAAATTGAGGAAAGAAATGAGGAAAAAAGTGGCCAAGTTAGAAAAACTCAAAGTTATGATGGACAAATGAGGCTTCTTTAAACCTTTCACGGGAGGGAATAACTTAACTGCCTTGGGGTAAAAGCACATCCCTTTCATTCTTGGAAATCTGGAGAAAATTCCATTCACTAAAAACTATTTATTGTTTTCATTAGTCAGATTTTTCAAAAAAAACTTGCATTCAACAACTGTGTGTGTGTTTGTATGCACGTGTGTATGTGGTAGATGAGCACTATTGTTGGTTTTGCTCAACTTATTATATTCTAAATAATTTTTGTTTTCTTATGATGCTGAAGATAGAAATGAGAGCCTTGGGCTTACTAGGCAAATGCTTTACCAATGAGCTACACCTGCAGCCCTGCTGACCTTAAATAGTCACCCATGTAAAAGGGTCTCTAGCCTAGGCATAATTCCTTTTTCCCCCAAATATTTTGTTTTCCATTTTGGAAAGCTGCAAAAGCATTATTTATTTCTACTGCCTGTCAAGATCTGAACACTGAGTTTTACTTGTTTAAACATGGAATAAAGCATGTGTTGGGACAGGGTCTTGCAGTTCATTTCCAATGTAAGTTATGTCCTGGGTGGAGCAAGTGGGGTTATAGAAAAAGGAGCTCTCCATGACCTCAAGTTGTTAGTCAAGGTGACTTATTTGGGCATTTGAAGGCCAGTATGCCCATGGAAAGAAACCGACTATTCACTATTTTTCTACAAATTCAAAAATTTGTAGAAATACAACTAATGTCTTTTAGTATCTGTCAGTTTTGAAGTTGCAAGCAAGCAAAAGCTGAGTTTTAAGCACAAGGGAAAAAGTGTCCTATGCAATGAGAAAAAAAAAATAGGCAAAAGAATTTTCCTCAGAAAGAACTTCATGAATTTCCATAAATTCTTTGAAGTTATTCTTAAATGACTGACCTCATTGTCCAAAGACTCAGAGTAAGGAGTTGGAATTTCCCACTCTTTGCCATACTGTAGGACCACTGGCACAATTTTTAAAATAATTGGCATTACCAGATCTCAGCTCTGGAACAGGGCAGAGATTTCACATAGTTTCTTCTTATTAATTAAAATTTTATCTGTTTTTGTTTTGATTTAAATTCTCCTGGTTAGTGGGTTGGTTAAAGCTGGTGCTAGTCAACTTGGCAAGGTGCCAGATGTCTGGAGAAAGACAAGCTTACTCTATGTGGGGGGCACTGTTATGGATTGCTGCTCTCCCTCTTTTTCCTCCTTGTAGACAGAGTTCCATTTTGTGGCAGTAATCACCCTCTTGTTTATGGGTTCAGTGTTGAGGATGACCTAGCATATAAGGCAGATGGGGGTGGATGATATACAGAATGGTCATCAGTCTCTATGGGCCAATTATGATAATTCCTCTTCCTTGTCCCGGATAGATGTGCACAAAACCTCACCTTCTACAGACAGCTGGTCTCTTTTGGGGGCGGAGATCTGGTCTTTTAGCCCTGAATCCAAGGGCCACACCAGCCACTCTATTTCACACTTAGATCCTTCCCTTTCACTCTTCAAGGCCTGATGTGTCCTTTTGATGAGCTGCAGGCATGGAACACTGGGAAAATCCCTATTTGGGCTCCTGCTGGAAAACCCCAAACCCTCAGAACAAAGGCAATCATAAATCTGGGTAGAGCAATTCTGTGCAGCAGAGTCCCACCAGCTGGTTATTTTTATTTCTGGTGTCTTTTATAGCTGTCAGTCCAGAATCCCACACAGAATGCCTTCCACCATAGAAAAGTGTTCAATGTGATGTGGTTGTCTCTTTTACCTCTAGAAGATTCTTTGAATAGCTACAAGTAACCCGTACCAACTTTTCTTTTAATATTCATAAAAGCTACTCACTCGTATTTGAACATCTTTGTGGTTTCTTTCAGTTGCCAGAACAGAAATGGATTGTTATGTACAGCAGAAATATGTTAGTGTCTCCCTGTAATTTTACACACATGCACATGCAGTTTTTAGTTTATAACTTCCCTCCCCACCTCCTTGCGCTAAACCTTATAATAAGCTCATTCATTCGTAATTCTATTTGGTTGCATGTTTTTCAAGTAGTTGATGCATCTGCTTTTCTGGGTAAAAGAAATGTCTCTGAGAGAGGGGGGAAAGCTGGCTGAGCAGGGAATGCAATACTAAAAATTTGTGAACCCAGCAAGCCCCCACGGACGACAGTCTTAGAGAAATCCTTAGTGTCTGAACGTCCTAGCCCCTCAGTCCCAGCACTGATCAAGCAAGCCTTCTGCCCTTTAGATATAAAGTTATCGTAGTGCCCTTCCTATGATTAAACAGATGCTTGGTAAGGAAAGAAAAACTGGTCTGGAAATAATTGCTCAGGCGCGGTAATTGTCTGATTGCACAAACATCGCCTCATCAATTTTTCTCACAATCCCAGAGAGGAAGCGGCATCCGTCGTGGCCTGAATAGGAATGTGTGTTTGGAGTCGCTGGGTGGGGTCTGGGAGGGGAGGAGACACTCCCCGCCCTCAGACGAATCGGAGAGACGAGCAAAACCTCCGGGAGGAACCTTTGGCTTCGTCCCTTTCCCATCCCTTCCGTGGTGGGCCCCTGCCGGGGCAGCCTGGGCCAAAGGCCGCAGGAGGTGACGGGTTTGGTGAGCTCCGGGACAGCGGGAGAAGCGCAATTTCCGTCTCCAATTCGAGAGAGCACTACACCGTTGCCACCCAGACCCACTCCAGGCCCCTCGGCTGTCTATACACAGCGGATCGCGGGTGCCTACGCTCACAAAGTCCCCGCCCCCGCGGGCGACTCCCACGCCTGGGGCCCTCTCCCAGGCTCGCGCCAGACCCCGCCTCCCGCCACTGGACTCAGAGGGTCTGCGGCCGGGTCTTTAAGGCTGAGGTGCCTGCTCTCTGTTCCCCGCCTTCCTCCCTCTCGCTGCCGCTTCTCCCGCCCTCCCGGCGGAGCCCGGCGTGATCTGCGCGCCGAGCAGGTGCGGGCGAGCCCCTCGCATGAGGTTGCCTGACTGGCAGTGGTAGCGGCGCCGGGCGCTCTGCCCGCCCCTCCTCGGGGCCGCACTCGGACTCCGGCGCGCGGGGACATGTCGGTGGTGACCGGCAGCAGCGAGGCTCCCGGCGGGGCCGGTGGCGGTGGGGCGCGGGTTTTTTTCCAGAGCCCCCGCGGCGGTGCCAGCGGCACCTCGGGCTCCTCCCGGGAGGACTCAGCGCCGGTGGCCACGGCGGCCGCTTCGGGGCAGGTTCAGCAGCAACAGCAGCAACAGCAACAGCAACAGCAGCAGCAGCGGCGCCACCAGCAAGGAAAAGTGACAGTGAAATACGACAGAAAGGAGCTTCGGAAGCGGCTGGTGCTGGAGGAGTGGATCGTGGAGCAGCTGGGTCAGCTGTACGGCTGCGAGGTACCTGGGCGTGAGGTCGGGAGGGTCGGGACCTCGCTGGCCCTTCTGTACCGGCGCAGGAATTCTCTTCTGCTCCAGCTCCCAGGTGCGCACAGCCCTGGCTCCCGGGCACAGAGCGCCTGGACCCGGCGCCGCGCGATCCCTCTCCCCCGAGTGCCCTCTGGTGCCGGGACGCTGCGGCTGGGACACCGCTGCCGGAGTTCAGCTGCTGGGTGCCTGGGGAGTTGCGGGCTCCCTTGATGGCGCAGGGTGGTAGCGGGAGTCCGTGTGCTGGGTCTCGGGAAGTGCATTCCACCCCTCCCCCCAAGATCCAGACGCTTCTGAGCTACAACGGTAGCTATACCAAGTGGGGCTCAGAGAGACTAACCCCAGCTGCGCCTAAGCAGCGGTTCGGGAAACCGCAGCAGGCGAGAACAGCACCCACTACTCTGATCTGGGCAGACCAGATTTTGGCGGAGAGGGAATGGGGAAAAAAACCTTAATCTGTGTAACAGAGAGGAAAGATTCTGGGGATCTCAGAGACACCTTTGTTTTCTGAAATTCGATATCAAAATCATGAGATGAACGCTTTCCCTTTTCCATCCAGACCCGATGCTTGTCCCCATAATTCGTCCTTGTGTTCCCAAAGCTGCACACGTTGGCCTTTGTTGAAGCAGCTTCTTTTGGGCTATTCAAGCTCAGTTATTCCCGCAGATGGGCGCAGAAGGAGAGCCTTGGGCCCACCTCCTAAGGTGACTAGGCGGGTGGTGTGCGGGATGCCCAAGATCCGCCAGTTCGGGGCGCTCAGCTCCCCTCCATATCATATCGTGGCTTCCCACAGTTCAGGAGCTAAGGTTATCCACGGGTCTGAATGACGTATACATTTGATATGAGGAGAAACATTTAAAATAAGCGGCAACAAACATGCCAGAAAAATGACCGAAGCCAAATGGTTTCCCAAGAGAGTCCTTTAATAACAGCGAACGAAACATTCTATTTCTTTCACAGGAGTGGAGTTTGGAAAGGGTGGAAGCATGAAGGGGGTTAATAATTAAGGATATGGCTTCTAAGTTACAACTAGATTTGTGTCTATAAAACTGTTATGATCGTCAGCAAAAATGAAAGCCAAATGAACTCACTGGCTTTACCAATGATTTGGGGGCATTCTGTATTTCATACATTTTACGGCCTATTGTGAGTACATATTTTCTTTAACATTCTCATTGCACAAAGAAACAGCACTCTCATTGCTGACTACTGATGAATGATTATGATATAATGAAGCTTGACTATATAACTAATGAGCTTGTAAAAATATATTGTTTCTCCATCCCAGCTCTTACAAAAAGCCAATTTAATTGCCTAAATAAAAACTGGCCAAATTAAGAAGTGTTCATTGTATTTTTTTTTATATTGGAAGTTGATGAAACTCTTTAAGGAAACAATATGTTTGATATAGGTGGGATTCCCATTGAATGAATAGATGTGCTAGGTCTTGCCTCTGTAGAATCGAATTAATTTTCACTTATTTCCTACTGTCTTTATACTCCATTTTGGGTTTGGAGTAGATTTAAGGAGATTTGAGTTAATAGAAAAACTATTGTTAAAATTAACAATGCTTCAATTGATGTAGTTTGGGCAACTAAAAAGTGTTCTACTTATTAAGTATGTTGACAAACTCTATATTTTAAAAACTCTTTAGAATAAATGGGGGTGGGGGTGAATGTTCTCTGTACTGACCATATTGGTGAGGTATGCATTTTAAAGAGTAGATGTGACCCTGAATCTTTTCCTTATACTTTTCTTCTCAGGTTTTAGAGTTTCAACTCATAGCAAACAGCTTAACTTTTGAAAGAGAGGCTTTTATGGTCCAATAATACAAGATGTTCTATATGCCATTAAAATATGGCAAGTATTTCTTTGCAGGTTGTTTGTTCAGTCATTATAGGACAAAGGGATGAAAATCATTGAGAAAGGCAGTTGGCAATTTGTCATTACTATGCTGGAGGCGGACCTCCATTTGATAATAAAGAAACACTGTGGACTAAAAAGTAGCCAGATCAAGGATTATGACTTCCTATCTAGTTCTCCATTAGTGGGACTCTATTTAGCTCTAGATTCTCTTCTCTGATTGCCTTTCTGTGCTGATTGCAAGAATTTCAGCCTGTGGTTTGTGGATCAAGAAGGACCTACCCTGACATATCTCTGAACCCTCTTGACTATGAAGAGTAGGAAGTAACCTTCTCACATTTAAAACTGATAATATTTTCAAATGTTTATTGCATGAAATTGACACAGAAAGCCAATTTGCCTGACTTCAAACTTCACAGAGGCTAAGGCCTGAGTTAACTGCTGAGTTGGGGTAGAGGGTAAACAGTTGTTTAATTTCAGAACTTTGGTATCAGACATGATAGCAGTTAGATGACTTGTCCTTTTCAGGATAGAAAATAATTTTCTTTCTGAGTGGCATAAAGCAAGATATTTAAAATTAGAAAGAAATGTGAAAGAAGTACACAGACCTGACTGCAGTTTTACCTAGAATTTTGTAATGGCCAATCAGTTTTAATTGGAGAAAAATGCAAGAGAGAGCGTTTGTTGAACACTGA
This sequence comes from Geosciurus inauris, assembly GCA_004024805.1. Taxonomy (NCBI): domain Eukaryota; kingdom Metazoa; phylum Chordata; class Mammalia; order Rodentia; family Sciuridae; genus Geosciurus; species Geosciurus inauris. Next base: position 163,199 of record PVHX01001497.1, on the reverse strand, counting down.
AGTGCCAGGGTTGTTCTAGGCCCTTCCTATGCACCAATTCATTTAGTCTTCACAGCAACCCTTTGATGAGGGTGCTCTTACTAATAGTGTTTTACAAATGAGGAAACTGAGACTGGAGTAAAGCTAAGAAACTTCCCCAAGTTCACATAGCTGGGAAATAGAATGGAGGCGGGGATTGTGAAGCCAGGCATTGTGACTGAGCCACCCTCAGCTGCCAGGCCAGCCTATAACTCTGCAGGGTTCTTTGTAAGAGAACAAAAGGAAGTCCACATAGCATGTGTCTCAATACTTAAAACGTAATTTAAAAAGCTTATAGATATTTATATCAATTTGTTCTATCCACCTACCTTGACACTTGTAATCTTCAGAATGCTCTAGAAGGCTAGGTTTGCATTTTGATTTCTTGCACTTCCCTGAGCTGTAAGCAGGAATGCAGTTGAGGCAATCAACCCCTGGCCTTCCTTGTGTATCCTTTTGATTCCCACTCTTGTACAGTGCCCCCTGGTGAGGCCTTTGTGCCCACTTGCATGACCAATCTTTGTATGCATTTTCAACCACCCTTGATCATGCCTCTGGCTCACCCCAGATTTGGGAAGATACCCTTCACATCCTGGAAGCTGTTTGGCATTTCATGAGGGAAATATTTCTGAGGATCTGAAGTGTAACTTAAAAACAGAGAGACATGGTTTCAGATAGGTGGGTCTACTTGGTCCTAGGAAATCTCCAGGAAGACAGGGTGTGGCAGAAGTGGAGCTCAGGGTTGTGGCTCCTCCTACCCAGTCTGAGAGCTACATTGTCCAACAGTATCCGTGGAAAGGAATCATACAGTTTGGATACATAGATAGATGTTTTTATTAAATCCTAAAATGATTAGCTATGTGTTTATAGTTCTTTTTCATTTCATCTTCTTGTGGGAAAGCTTGTACAGAGAATTAAATTTTTTTAGTTAGGAAATTGGTTGTAATGGAACTGTTGGGTTAAATCTACACCCATATGTAAAGATGTCTATTTTAAGACATTTTCGTATCTCTTCCAAACCCTGACTGTTTTTAAGAGCATTTGAAATCTGGCATAGTGTCTACTCTGACAAGTGTTGCAAGATGATTTACTGGATAAGTCGTATCGATTTTTTTTTTCAATCTTGCCCAGCATCAAGATAACATCTGTACTTCCAGTTTTGCAGTTTGGTCTGCTTTGGAAAAGAAAGCAGGTTGCTAAACTCAAATTATTGAAATGCCAGTAGCAGCCTAGCCATGAACAATCTGTGTGCCTGGGTAATTGCTGTGCTATTCTGACTGTCCATTTGGGGTCTTCCTTTTGCTTCAGGCATCTGCCTTTTAAAAAGGGGTCTCTGGCTTATTACGTTTTTTCATCTTCCCTGACTCCATAACACATTCATCCTATTAAACAGTGTTTTTTGAGTTTTGGATGGTGACACAGAAAGAAATACCCTGTGGACTGCTGCCTGATATATACACAGGCACATGGATGTATTGAAACAGTTTTACTAGGCACCAGTTGATCGTACTCTCTATGCTAAAGAAAAATTACAAGCCATCTCCACCATGACTTTGTTAATGCTTAAATACATCATTCCACAACATAAAAATAAAAAATAAAATCTATATTTACAAAAAATTAAGTACAATAGTCTATTCTGTTTTAGTTTCTGCAAGTGCTGGTTGAGACTCCCAAATGGACTTCATAGCACATTTGTGGGTTGTGACCTGCAATTTAAGAAATGTTACTTTAGAAATGGAAAAGCGTGTTCATAAATGATAGAATTGGTTTATGGATGCTTTCTCTGTGTTGGCAAGGTTCCTGTTATCCTCCTAACAACCTTTCATGCCACCCCTTTATGGATGTGGAAACTGAGGCACAGGGTGGTGAAGTTGTCCCAAGGCCATCAGATGGGATGTGGCAGAGCAAAGGTGTAGCCAGGAAATGAGAACTGGCCCCTCTGAGCACCCTCCTAATTGCCTTTCCTGCTAGTGCTGCTATGGTAACTTCTGAGATACTGGGTAGTGCCCTCAGGTATACCAGTGTCACTGGGTTGATTCTTCCTGGATGAATTTTAAGTTAAAGCCCCTGCTTTGTTGTAGTTTCCCACTCTATAGCATCAGATTGGCCTGCTTTGCTGCTTTGTTAGTATGTCAGCTGGGAGGTAAAACTGCTGCGTAGAACTCAGCTTGTAGATTATTGGGTGCATCCCCACTGATTTAGTATCTGGGAACAGACTTTTCAGTAAAACTGCTTTAAGAAAAGATCTCCATAACCTCAACCTATAAAGTACTAAGGAGTATGTTAAACATGTTAAAAATCAGTTGATAAAAGAATTCTAAATTGCAAAGGAAGAGAACTACACTTTTAATTCCCTTTGAAGCAATCGCCAGGGAAATTTCGTGTGGGGCAGTGGGTAGGAGTGCATGCTGTAAGCTAGATCAACCTGAGTGTATGAGATCAGGCCGTTTCCTCAATCCCTCGGAGCCCCACTTTTCTGTGTGTTTAAGGGGATCATCTTGTGGTGAGTACTGCATAGAAAAACACCAGGTGTAGTACTTGGAACAGAACGAGTGTGGGCTTAGGGTTGTTACTGTGGCCATAACTGGCCACTAATTCTTGGTTTTTCTCTGTGATGTGGGGAAGGGAGAGCAGAGGCAGTGGGGGCGGGGGGAGGACACAAGGTATTCACACTGATTGGGTGCTAGACTTTTGGGGAAAATGGTGTGTGGGTACTTTGCAGTGAGAGGTGTTACTGTGTGCTTGAACTTGAACTTGGGCAAATATACTTGAAATTATTCCCCCTTTTCCTTGCACCTTCTTCATTCTAAATGTTTTGGTGGATTTAACAATTTGAAGGCAGGAACCATGTTAACTATCATCGTATATATCCCTTGTAGAGTGTAGTTCTTCAATCTTGAAGGATTTGTTTGAACAAATGAAAGAGGAATTTTCACAAGATGTTTTCAAAGTCATTGATATTTTATATTGAAATTAGTTGAGGTTTCTTTAAATTTTTAAAAATTTGTCCTCAGATCTATATGACAGTAGAATGTATTTTGACACATTGCACACACATGGAGTATAACTTCCCATTCTTGTGGTTGTACATGATGTGGAGTTTCACTGGTTGTGTATTTATATGTGAACATAGGAAAGTTATGTCTGATTCATTCTACTGTCTTTCCTATTCCCATCCCTGCTTCCTTCCCATCATTTCAGTTGGTGGTGTTTCTTCATCAGAGATGTGAAAAAAAAATCGATGTATTGTTTTGTTACTATAACCCATATTGTACTCTCACATAATTTCTGTTTTATTTCAGCATTGCTGGAAAATATACCTACTTTCATTGGTTTACTTGCCCCAAACAGGAACTGAAAGGTGGTAATGGTAGCCACCTGCTTTTAACTTTAGATTGATAAAATGCCTTTGGAAATCCTACCTTTCCTTTCCTGGGTCTCTGACCATTCTTTTCCTTGCTCTAAGGCCCCAGCAGGCACATACACGTCCTGCCTGCCAGGCTCATCTCAGCTGCATGTTTGCTTCTAGTGTATTCTATCTTCCTTCCAGCCTGGACACAACCTTGCTGAGCCCCCAGCTCTCCTCCATGTAGTCTTCTCTTTCTAGATGGTGGGAGGAATGTGATCTGAGTTGTGTTTTGCAGCAGTGCTTTGTCAGTGTGTTTTTATTTTATAGTTTCTTCTTGTCTCTTTTTAAATTTATTTTTATTTGTTCTTTTTAGATATATATGGTAGTAGAGGGTGCTTTGACATATACATACATGGAGTATAACTTATTCTAATTAGGATCCCATTTTTGTGGTTGTACATGATGTGGAGTTTCCCTGGTCATGTATTCACATGTGAACATAGGAAAGTTATGTCTGATTCATTCCATTGTCTTTTCTATGCGAATTCCCCCTCCCTTCTCTTCATTCCCCTTTGTCTAATCCAGTGAACTTCTATTCTTCCCTCTCCCCTTTATTGTAGGTTCGCATCCACATATCTGAGAGAACACTGGACCTTTGGTGTTTTGGGACTGGCTTATTTCATTTAGCATGACGTCTCCAGTTCCATCCATTTATTGGCAAATGCCCTAATTTCATTCTTTATGGTTTAGTAATATTCCACTTTTTTTTTCCATTCATCTGTTGGAGGGCACCTAGATTGGTTCTTGCACTCTGCTCTTTCAAACCTTCACTTGTCTTTTCAAGGCACCTTTGGTTATGGCCCCTCTTCTCAGCTGGTATCCTGGTAGTCTCTTTCTGTTCAAGCCAGCTCTGTTGCCCCCCAGGCACTTTGTTCCATGACCATGCTCTTTTCAGCCTTCTGGTCAACCTCCCTTTCTATCAGCCCCTTGGATTCACCACCCCCTCTACCACAGGAACGGCTTCCCATCCTCTGTCTTGCTCCCCTGCTGCCACTTTGCTCTGTTCCTTTTCCTACTATTCATTTTTCTAGAAGCTCTGTCCCCACCCAAGACACAAACCTCCTCTATCTACCATGATCTGACGTCACCTCCCACCATGGCTACCCTAAGGACCTTCTTGTTTCTCAATCCAGAGAATTTACTTGGGTCCTTCTCTGGTTTGACCTCCCACCCTAGTGACCTGCTCACCATTGCCTTCTGAAGCCCCATCCCTTGGCTTCCGGGGCAGCCTGTCTCCTGGGTCTCATCCTTTTGTTCTTCTATCCCCAGCCTCCTGTCTGGGTTTTCTTTCTCTGCCTCGCTCTTCAAGCTGACGTTTCCTGGGTCAGTCTATTGCCATGACTTCTGCTACTGCTTCAGCTCTCAGGTGAGGACCGTACATTTCATCTCAAGCCATCCATCCTGATGATAACTCTGTGAAGTGAGCAGTATTCTCTTCATTTTTATAGCTAAAGAAACTGAGATCAGAGAAGTTGTTGCTTGTCCTTGTCTAAAGTCACAGCGGATGCCAAGCTCACTTTGGCAAGCTCACCATGCTGCTTTGGCATCCGACAGCTCCTGTGTTTCGTTCTCAGAGCTGCTTTGCCCTTCAAGAGCTCTCGTCTAATCCTCAGGGCGACTCTGCACAGTAGGTGAAGAAACTGAGGCATGGAGGGCCTGAGCGGCAGGCCCATGTCAGAGGCTGGGTGGGGCCCGCTCTGCCCTCGCCTCCAGCTTACCCTCCAGCCATGGTGGTTCAGGAAAACCACACGCTGGTGCCTGAGTCCTTCCTAAGATCCAGGTACGCAGAGCACGAGCACCGTAGCTGACTACCAGGGCTCAGAGGTCTTCTCTAGAGTCTCCTGTGTCCCCAGCCTGTCCCCCAGCCTGCCTCTTCAGTTCTCAACTCACATACTGTGTGTCAGCAGGAACCCCTCGGCCAGGATCATCTGTCCTCATCCTCCACTTCAGCACCTGCCTCCTGCCTGGGTTTCAGGCTGGAACTGGCTGGTGTCTCCTCCAGGAAGCCCCTCTGCTCTGCCCCACCGCAGGGTGGCTGACAGGCCTTTCTAGGACCCCCTTTCTGTAATCCCATCTCCTTCCTCGCTGCACCTTCCTGAAAGGCAGAATCTCATGTCTTTGCACCCCTGGTGACTCTTAAGGTTCTGACTGCTCTTGGGTGTCCCTGCTGTGGACTATGTCACCTCAAAATTCATAGGTTGAAACTGACCCCCACTGTGGTGGTATTTGGAGGTGGAAGTGATTAGTGCTAGGTGAGGTGGTAAGAGTAGAGCCCCCATGATGGACTTAGTGTCCTTGTAAGGAGATGAAGGGAGTAGAGCTTTCTCCCTTCCTTGGGAGGACATGGGAAGATGGCAGCCACGTGCAGCCCAGAAGAAGGCCCTCACCACGAACCCAGCCACACCGGCACCCTGATCTTGGGTTTAGCCTCCAGTACTGTGAGAAACAAATGCTGTTTAAGCCTGGTCTGTGGAGTTTTGTCACAGCAGCCCAAGCAGACCAAGACTGTCCCGTATCTGACTATCGAGTGAGCAAGACAGAAACTGGTCCTTTAGGGCAGTTTACTGTGCATTCCAGAAATACACACCCCACATTAAGTGCATTAATGTAATTTGGCTCTGCCTGCACTCTTTCATTGTTGACTTGAAGTTATAGTTCTTTGTCATGATTATGAATTATAACGATACAGTCCTTTGAACCTGGGAGCTAAAAGGAAGTTGTCATGATATAAAGCACAGATGCATGGGTGATATGAGTCTTCAAAGGAAGCAATCACAGGTTACTGCCATTCTTCTCTGTAATTTTAAGTTTTCAGCATGTAGGCGAATACTGTTTTATTGCAAGGAATCGTTCATTTCTCTGGGAGGGGAAATGTTGCTTATGCTAAGAGCTGAGTGCTTTTCCATCTGCAGATAAGATTCAGAGGGACAGGTTCACACAAGTCTCCATAGAACAAAGAACGAAAAAGCCCAGGTTCCTGCCTCTGCTGGAAAGTTCAGGCCAATAAATTCTCACCAGGTTTTTCTTAGTCAGCACTGGCATTTTGGAAATCTGTTCCACTGAGTAAAAGCTTGGACAAAAGAAGAGACCAGAATGTGGATGAGTTTCTAAAGCATCACGTTATGATTCAGGGGGAAAAAAGGCTCCAAGTAGCGCCTTTCTTTTTTGAAAGACTCCAAAGGAAACGTGTGGAATGAACTGAGGAGGGTGGGGATTTTCTTTCTTTCATCTCCTCATGCATTCATTCAGCAGATATTTACTTGGGGAAGGAAAGAGGAAATAGGAAGCCTTCATTGTTTTGAAAGATGTTAGGGAAAAAGAAGAAAAAGTCAAGGAAGCCTCTCCATATAGCACAAGAAGGGAGGGATCTGCATCATTGGAAGCGCTCCGAGGGCAGCCAGTGTGTCTTGTTACCACTTGTGTGAGTGTCTTTGCACGTGAATTCTAGTGTGGCAGCCGTGCAGCCATTTCCTTTACTCAAAGCCTGTTTCCAGGAGAGGATGTGACAAATGAGTTGACGTTTTAATGTAAAGGACTAAAACCAATTTAATTATCTTTCATTTTAACAGGAAGAGTGAGGGCTTAAGTAAGAGAAAGTGATCTGCCCACTGCTGAACTTCAGCAGCAAATAAGGGCAGGATTATTATTTGTGGGCTTCGAGAGCTGTGTTGGCATCTATGAAATCAGATCCTGCGGGAGGGGCCCTGGCCTGCTCAGCTCTGCTCTTGCCTGGCTGCTGTTTACCAGCTGGGTGGCCTTGGCAAGTTACCATCACCATAGTGTTTTATTTTCAGGTTTTCTTTCCTCATGTGAAAAACATGTGGGAGGCTTGGGGCTTTGCAGCTCTAATCTTCAGCGGTTCTGTGATCAAACTGGCTGTGTATTGGAGAAAGGAAATTTTATAAAAGGAAGAGTGATCCTGAAAGCAGCAGAAATAGAAATGTCTGTCCCCTTCCAAGCAAACCTGAGACCAGAGTTAGGCTAGTTCTCCATAGGGCGGTCTAACTGGTGTGGCTAACTCCTGGCTGGAGTGAGAGTGAGATCATGCTTCACGGGACGTGATGTCTCTTGTGATGGGACTTGAGTAGAGACTAGGAGTGCAAGGATCAGATTGGGAACTGTTTTCAGAACTTACTTTCCCCCCTCCCCCTACATGTTGGCTTTTGGGTTAAATTTGAAATCAAACAGTACAGTTGCTTAGAGTCACCTTGTCTGCTTTTTATTTCTTTTGCCTTTAATTGGGTTAACCTTTAGGAAGAGCTGGCATATTTGGTGTAACAATTTTAGGCACATCACTAATAACATTGATTCCTTGTTCTCGTTACTCGCCCTTTATCTTGGCAGCTCCTAATGAACTAATGGTGGTGTTTATTTTAACTTGGGAAGATTTGAGTTGAGACGTAAAATGAGTACCAGACAGGGAAACCCACAGCAGTTTTAAGGAATAAAATTTTAAAAAGGTGAAATGTGCAAATCAGTCTGAATAACAGCCTGAATAAATCCATATTAAGCAAATTAATTTCCACTGGAATGTCATGTTTTAGTTAGTTTTTGAATCAAAATGACAGGATAACAAAAAGAAATTGAGATTTTTTGTGGGCAGTTCTGGAAGGAAGTGGAAAGCAAAATTTATTATTCTTTATAACATTTGTTTATTTTGTAGAATGATAGAATCATGACACACCATCAGATAATCCCATTCAACCCCCACAAAAACTTGGTGATGTAACTAGTTATCCCATTTTAAAAATGAGAAAACGGAAGCTCAGAGGAGCTTTGCTTAACATGCCCGGGTTTAAACTGCCAGTGTAAAGAGGAAAGGAGGGGGAGGCCACTCCCCAAAACTGTGAGCACCGATTTCACCTTAGGCCCTGATCATTTCCGAGTGTTCTAGCATGTTTGACCCATCCTCTGGCAAGTCTTTTATAATTGATTTGCTACATTTTCCAATATGCTTTGTCTTAGTTGAAACATTTACAGGATTCTGTTCTTTCTTAGACAAACCATGGCAGCCATTTCTTTAGAAAAAATTCAAATTCATTAGTTTTCAAATATACATCTCAGCGAATGTGTTATTTCTTTGATTGACAGGTTTGCACAAGCAGTTAGTAATGGCCCTTATGTTCTCTAGCTATCCATTTAGGTGGAATTGGCTCCACGCTCAGTCTCTTTTGAGGTTAAAAGTTAGATGCTCTGTTTGTTTATTTTTTTGTGGTGCTGGGGCTGGAACCCAGGGTCTTGTGCACGCTAAGCATGCCCTCTACCACTGAGCTATACCCCTAGCCCTTAGAAATTCACTTTAAAAAAGCCAAAGGATACAGTGTATGTTTATCCTTTGTATTTGAAAAGAGCAGATATTACTTTTGACATGATACGAGGAAATGAGATGTGAAAACCCCTGAACCACTTGAACCGCTTGTTTAGTTTATACTAACGGAGGCTTTTGCTCAAGTCCTCAGCACTGTGGTTGATGATCTGTTAATATCTTTCTCTTATATTTTATATATCAGTAGTGCAGCTGCCAGAACTACTTCATTTATTTCTGTTAATACTAATAGTCTCAAATCTATTTCAGGCTAAGAAGAGAAGGTGTTGAGTTTTCAGATTAGCAAAGATGGCTTCTCTGCCTAGTTCTCGTGAGCTAAGACTCTCCCATTCCAATTAGTCAACTGACTTTTCTCATGTGTGCAGTGGGGTGTGGCAGCTCCCCAACAAGTCAAAAGAAAATGACTCATTGATTTGGTGCTAAAACATGACTATGCTTGCTATAATGAAAACACCCTACAAATATTACAACTCAAGAAATAACATCAACTGTCTCTGGAAAACAAGTGCCTTTTGTTAAGCTAAAATATTCCATTTCTTCATCACACCCCAGAAGGTTCAGCATTTAGTAATCTTATACCAGATTAGATGGATAGATGCTTAGCTAATTAACACCTGTCTGCATTTAGATAAACAAGCCATCACCTACTCTACCTTGAGACCCAGAAAGCATTTAGCTGCTGGCCATGCCTCAAAAGTCTGAAGGATCCCCCTGTTCAATTCTCAGAGGATGGATGGTGGGCTGTACCCAACAAGTGAACCATCCCAAAGTTGAATTACCTAGCAACTCTAAAGAAGAAGAAGTTGAGGAGGAGCTAGTTTATCTCTGACACCTTACTATAAGCTGAGAAGGAGGGGGGAAAGCTCAAGATACAGATAAAAAAACATTTAATATAGTGGAATTGAAATTGTCATGCTGGCCATTCTGAGTAAGGCTAAATGCCCCCACCTGGAGTCTAGGGGTGGAGGGCAGGAATCAGTTTCCTTTCCTCTCCAGGAACAAGATTTGTATCTTTCTCCCTTTGGCCTGCTTTACAAAATCACAACTGGAAAGTTCCTAAGTGTGGTTTCTCATGGGTGGTGTGAATGGTTGGTCTGGTTTCAGAGGTCCCTTTTGGTTCTTTACACCCAGTGAGAGGGCATTGCTGTCTAAAATTGACCCTCCCAATTCCTTGGGGAAATTGGGTCACCTAGAAGAATGAAGTGGCCACCTGCCTCCACCCACTTCTATTCCTAGAGTGGTTATCATTGCAGTGTTTAGCTAGCTTTGATTTCCCACTTTAAATGATCGAGGCCTCTCAAAAATGTTCAAAGGATTAATAGTATTGAAAATCACTCCAAGAATAGCCCAGGATATTTATGAAGCACTATTGGTGATATCTAGTATCCTTTTGTCCAAATTAATTCTACCTTGTTAATACGTCTATTCAAATTAAAGGTGTGTTCAGAAAGGGGACAGAGGCCAGTGTTTTGGTTTTTGTTTCTAAATTTTTGGGTTGTGTTTCTGCCTTCACTTCAAATTTTGGTTATATATTAGGTTTTAGGAATATAAAATAATCTAATGAGAACCTCAGAAGGAAAAAAATATTTTGGTTTGCTTCAAGAAAATTACCTTCCTGCAACATTATCTAAACCACATTTGAGTGAAGTAAATAACAATAGAAAACTTACATTCTGGATAAAAATATTCTTTCCTAGGGTATCTTTTATGTGTGCCAAGAAAAGATATGGGAGAATTCATAATAAATACTAATGATGCTTTTTTAGTGTCATTATGGATATTTTTATTTTATTTATGTTGTTTGCAATAAACATGAATTTCTTTTACAAGAACCCTGAAGTTTTAGAAAGGGGTGGGCATGTGTACCCTACTCCTTTTATAGTCATAGGTAAGAGCAGGACGTGTTTTAAGTCTTTTTTGTGCTACTGTGACAGATACCACACACTGGGTACTTTCTAAGGAATAGAAGCTTATTTGGCTCACAGTTCTGGAGGCTGGAAAATCCAAGATCAGGTGCTGCCCCTTGAAAGAGCCTTAGTGCTGCATCATGACATGGTAGAAGGGCAAATGAATCTGCCCAGGAAGGAGACAAAGAATTGGGCCACACTCCCTTCTGTAGCCATAGTCCCCTGAACATGGCCCGTCTTGTTTTATCTCAGAAGTTAAGCAGGGCCAGACCTAGTTAGTGCCTGATGGGAGAAGTCCACTCCCTCTGTCCCTGACCAACTCCTCTGTGAGGGCATCTGTCTATCCACGAGGGCTCTGCCCCTGACCTCCCCACCTCGTCAAGGCCTGCCATGTGCTTCTGTTACTGTGGCAGAGAAATTTCAACACAAGTTGTGGAAGGACCATGGGTGATCGTGGGGTGCAGGTCCTCTCCTGCACAGGGCTTGCCAGTGTTTACAGCAGCTCCCGTGGTATCTTGCCATTTTCTCCTTCTGAGGAAGGCTGGCATTCACACTTTTAAAAATTGTAAGTAACTATGGAAAAAAAGAAGCTAGCATTTGTTCACATTCAATTCTTTACATTTTGAGAATAAGCAGTTGTGACAATTTTGGAAGTTAGGACCTCTTCGTTTTTGGGGGGTGGAAATACTATCTTTGATAAGGATGGTGCTCTCATCCCAGGACAGAAGGAAGGTTAAACAGGAGGTCGTATCACCCTTCCCCTTCACTAGGGTCCTGGCCCCTTCCACCTGCTCACAGGGGCTTTTTTTCTACCTTAGAGTTCAGCCCCTTTTTGTGTGTACATTGGCCCTTTGAGTATCCTCTTTGTGATGTGCCCATGGAAAAGAAAAGAAAGGAAAGGAAAAGAAAGGGAAAGCAAAGCAACTTTCGGTTTAGTTGTCTGCCTTATATCCTGGACTGATCTTTGTACAGCTGGCTATAAATCCTTTTTCAGAAATACGTGTTGTAGGTATGTTCTTCTGCTTTGTGAGTTGTCCTTTCACTCTTTTAATGGTGTTTTTTGTGAACAGATGTTCTTACTCGTAATATTGTCCAATTTGTCCAATTTTTCCTGGTACAATTGGTTGACTCATTTTGCATCTTATTTCAGAAATCTTTGTCTGCTCCACGGTCATGAAAAATTTCTCCTATGTTCTCTTTTCTATCTTGTACTGGGGATTGAACCCAGGGGTGCTCTACCACTAAGCTACCTCTCCAACTCTTTTTATTTTGAGGCAGGGTCTCCGTAAGTTGCCCAGGCTGGCCTTGAACTTGAGACCCTCCTGCCTTAGTCTCCCAGGTTGCTGAGATTAAAGGCATGCTATGGATTAAAGTTCATCTTTCCCACTTGGCTATCCAGTTGATCCAGTACCTTCCATTGAAAAGACCACCCTCTCTCATTCACTATAGTTACATAACGCTATTGGTGCTATTCCACATATGAATTTGGGGAATACCAAATGCTTGTGTCTCTCCCAAATTCATGTGTTTGAATCATCACTCCCAGTGTGATGGTGCTAGGTTGGGACCTTGAGAAGATGATTAGGTCATGGGGTGGAGCACTTATGAATGGGATCAGTGTCTTTATAAAAGACACAGTCTTGTTCCTCTGTTCTCTGCTATGTGAGGATACAAGTGGGCACCCTAGGAACCAGGAAGCTACCCCTCACCAACATGGGATCTACTGGCACCTTGATCTTGCACTTTGCTGCTGGTGAGTTATACATTCTATTATTTAAGCCCCCTGGTTAACAGTACCTATTAGAGCAGCCCAAACTGAGTCAGGAGACCTTTCACGTGTGTGTCCAGTTAGATCCCAGTGAGTGGGTTTCAATGCTGAGTGGGGCCTTCCTTTCTCACTCGGTAGGATCCTCCTCCATGGTGCACTGGCCCAGGTTCTATAAATGGTCTCTATATATCAGCTGCTTGATAGGTGTGAAATTGCCTTTAGTATATGAGCCCTTTGTTGATGGATGAGGCTCAGAAAAGATACTCAGATTTCATTTTGAGAACAATTTACTTGGTTAATTAATTCTACTTCTTCAACAGCCCCAAATATGGTTTTGGACCTGTCCTGCTTGCCAAAGTCTTAGGGAAGACCAGACTATCCAGTTGGTTGTTCTGTATTTATTCAACTATCTAGTCACCTGATAAATATTTATTATGGGCCTCCTATGTGCCAGGCATACGGTAGAACTGAAATAGTGGAATTCTTTCTTGAGTTTCTATTTTTAATTTTAGAGTATTTGTTGTTTCTCTCTTTATAAGTTAAACACTTGGCACAGGGAAGATAATTTTGGGGATTTTATTTCTGGGATAGCTTTGTCCAATTATAGTTCTTTAAAAAATTTTTTTTGTGTGTATGATAGTCTGGGTAAATAGGCAACAGGCCTAATAATTAGAGCTTTTATGTTGCTATCAAACTATTTTAAAACAAACACCCTACAAAAGAAAAGAGATTTGTTATTAAAAGTACAGTATTTCATACAGCAAATTCGGTAAGCAGCTTAATGCTTTTCTCACCTTCAGAATTTAATGCCAGACCATAGATGAAATAGAGAGAAATAGAGAAAAGCATTAGTGGGCAGTTAGCATGTACTCGGGACATGTCAATGTGTTCTTATCTCAAATTGGATGGAAAGTGCTGCTCTTGCTCCTGGTGAACTGTCTGGGTGGTGGCCAAGGAGCCCTGGAGGCTGCTCCTGTGGCTGCCATCTTGCTCGGTCCTGCCAGGGCCTGGTTCATGTCTCAGGGCCTCTCTGCTCCTTGCTCCTTGAAGGGATGTGAATGAGGAGTGGCAGGGAGTGGGCAGAGGCCCTAGCTAGTGCCATCCCCTAGGCCTTGGTTGTTGGAAGGAGGGGCTGCCTCCGCCAGCACTTCTGGTCTACCTTTGCCTGCTGCGGGTTGCCAGTGCCAGCAGCTCCAAAGCCTTTTGTGCACACTGGGGGAGGATGCCATGGAGCTGGGTCTGCCTCAGGAAATGGAAATAGATGACTAAGGGTGTCGGATGCTATTCACTATGACTTGCTTGACAGGACTTGGATTCTCTTTCTTATTTAATGTCATCTCAGTTTTCTTTAACTTTTAGTTTGGTTCCATTGAATATTTTATGTAGTTAGTGAAACCTCACCTATCTGGAAGCCACTACTTCTGTAACCTCAGTTACCTAGCACACAGCGAGAACCTGGAAGAAAGCAGGAGGAACTTTGAGAACCCAGTGAGATCCTAGAACTGTGTTCTTTCTTTATTGGATGAAGCTGTCGGCTGTCACTTAGGGCTTGTTTACGCTTTCTTTAGACACGATCCTAACGAGTTTGGTTTTCTGGTTTCTCAGTTCACTAGCACGAGGCTGCTAGATGGAAGAACTGGAAGAACATCTAGAAATGACAGCTGACAGCCTGACAGGGAGAGAGGAGACAGAGTCTATAAAAAGCTCAGAAGACTGGAGCCATTTCATATAAGGCAAAAAGAGCTCCATGTTTGGCAGTAGCCTGGGGTGTGACCCTGCTGTGCAGTGTAGTGGGCATCTGATCATGGGGTCAAGTCCAGTATGTGGGTATCTTCTAGCCCATTTGGGGCGATTCTCAGAAAAAGAGTTTCAGTGTTGGCTATATGAAATACTTTTCTTTTGTGGAACCACTGTTTGCCTCAGGGGACTAAATAAACAAACTAATTCTTCCTTTTTCCTTTGTCTCTCTTCCTTTCCCTTCTTCCTCTGTCCCTGCTGGCTCTCTCTCCTTCCTCCCCTCCCCTCATGGCTGTCTTCCCTACAGCTTTTCTTCTCCCTTTTACTTTCTCTGCCCCCCACTCCCCCACCTGGCTCCTGCCCTTCCCCAACACAATACAGTTTCCCATTTTTCCTTGTCTTTGAAGTTCACATACATTCAGTGGGTTGCTGGTAAATGTTTAACAACTGGTTCTTGGGAAGAAAAAGCCCCTGATTTACAGCTTGCACAGATCTCCTCATGTAAGAGCTCTCTCCAGGGTTGATTCAGGCTCCCGCTGTGAAGCTGCCGAATGCGGACAGGGAGCAGATATTTCCTCCACACAGACATGGTGGATTTGAGTAACCTCAGCAGCACAGATCACAGTTGATCAAATGTAATGAAATAATTAGAAAGTGATGGGTTTTTGAGTACTTAACGACCTTGTTTTTAAATATAATTAGTTGACTTGTATGTTTATGTGGTTTAATTTTGTGAATTTTAATATTACACCTTATTTAATTCAATATATCCAAGTCTTACAATTTTAATAGGCAATCAGTATTAAATCATTAATAAGACTTTATGCTGTTTTAAAACTACATAATCAGCCAGGCGCGGTGGCTCACGCTTGTAATCCCAGCACTTTGGGAGGCTGAGACAGGAGAACCGCGAGTTCAAAGCCAGCCTCAGCAACGGCGAGGCACTAAGCAACTCAGTGAGACCCTGTCTCTACATAAAACACAAAATAGGGCTGGGGATGTGGCTCAGGGGTCGAGTGCCCCTGAGTTCAATCCCTGGTACCAAAAAAAAAAAAAAAAAAAAAAAACAACTACATAATCTTCCATTGTAGTTAGGGGTGATATTGGGACAAATTTGGACCAATGAGATGAAAATGGAATTTGTGGTATGGAGCTTCTAAATAATTTAATGGTAGCTGATTCTGTTGGCATGGGAACTTTTTAGTTCTTTCCCTGACTTCTTTATATGTAATTAGAAGGGGACAAAACAGTTAAAAACAAAACAACAGAAAAGGTTCATCTGTGTCATCTTTGAATTGTTGAACAAATGCCAGTATCCAGCACTCTTGGACTTCCCCACATAGGGCAGCAAAAAGCCATATTTGGTTCTGTAACAGTTGTTAAGAACTGTATTCCACCAGATTTTATGCCATTTTTTTAACAAAAAAGTGGAGTGCGACCATTATGTGAAGATTTTTTTAAAATTGTGCCATTATTACTAACAACCATTTATTACTAAACTATCCTTGGTGCAAGATCAGGATACATGGGGGTACTCTTGACTATAGTTAATGTGGGGCAGTGATTGTGTGGTGAAATGCGGAAAGTGTTACCATTAGCCACAGTACACCTGTCTCTGACAGAGATGTCCTGTGACCAGAGTTCTACATATGGTGAGGGCATAGGACAAGTGTGTTCTAAGTGGAGAAAATTCTCTGTAGACAAAAGCAAAAGTGCTCCAGGCACGGTGGCGCATGCCTGTAATCCCAGCGGCGTGGGAGGCTGGAGCAGGAGAATTGCGAGTTCAAAGCCAGCCTCAGACCTTAGTGAGGGCCTAAGTAACTCAGTGAGACCCTGTCCCTAAATAAAATACAAAATAGGGCTGGGGATGTGGTTCAGTGGCTGAATACCCCTGAATTCAATTCCTGGCACCCCTCTCCCCCCAAAAAAGCAAAAGTACAAAGACCTATGTGGGAAAAAATTGAAAGTAGAATGCCCTTAAGGGTTATAAATTGCCAATTATATATATCAGACATTCTCAAATACTCGTGGCAAAAATGTTCTGTGTACAAGTGGGCACTTTGGGTAGCATTTAGTCGGGGTGACTCATGAGGTGATTGAGTTGGGTGGGCCAACTGAGGCTGGAGCGTCCATCATCCAGATGCCTCACTCACATGCTCAGGGAACTTGAGGCTGTGGCCACCATGCCAGTACCTCAACATGTGGACTTTTCCATGTGCTACTTCAGTTTCATTGCAATAAGTGACTGGGTTCTAAGCGAACATTTCAAGAAACTCAGGAAGAAGTTGTACCAGTTAATAACTTGGCCTTGGAGGTCACATGGTGTCCCTTAGGTTCTAGTCCAGCTCTGTCCACATTTCAAGGAAAGGAGACATTGCAGTTTACCTTCTGATGGGAGGAAGGTGGAGTCAAGCCTGGCAGCGGGAAAGTGGAGTAGAATGGGAAATAGTGTTGGAGCCAAATCTGGGAAATATAATCTGCCTCCCAAGAAAGAATAAGAAGACATGGGTGAGGAGACCTGAATTCAACACATACTAGCGCACTTTGCCATGTGCTGGATCCTTCTGAAGCACCTGTGATACAGAAATGGGCAAAATGAGACAAAAAAGTCAGTTTCCTTCCTTATGGGTTTTATGTTCTAGTGACATGAGTGAGAAGAGTGAGATTAGAAAGATGAGCCTTGGAGGTCATGGAAAAGAATTTTTTTTTTCAGTGTGGGGAATTTGAATTTGGTGTGTAAGTATATCTTTTTTTTCAAGAATGTGATATGATCTTCTTATTTTTATTGTTATGTA
The DNA here is from genome assembly GCA_004024805.1 of Geosciurus inauris. NCBI lineage: Eukaryota > Metazoa > Chordata > Mammalia > Rodentia > Sciuridae > Geosciurus > Geosciurus inauris. Next base: position 146,236 of record PVHX01001497.1, on the reverse strand, counting down.
AGTTTACTTTTATTAAGCATATTTTTTCAAAGTACATTTAAAGTTTTTTAAAATTTGCTTTTTAGAGCAGTTTTAGGTGCACAGGAAAGTTGAAGTGAAGGTACATTTCCCATACACCTACCCCCCAGGCACAGCCTCCCCCACTAGCAACACCCCCCCGAATAGTACATTTATTATAATCAATGAATCTACGTCGATACACTGTTATCACCCACAGTTCATATTTATATGAGGGTTCACTCTTGGCATTGTACAAATGTGGGTTTGGAAAAATGTGTAATGACATGTGTCTACCATTATGATATTGTACAGAATGGTTTCACTGCCCTATAGAGTCTCTGATTACCATGTTTAACTGTCAAATTGTAAACTTTCTAAAAATTTAACATTTGCCTCCACCACACACCATTCATTGCATAGTTTCCACACACCACCTCCCATGTGTAAGATCTTATAGCTGGGGGAGGCTTTGTGATTTTGTTTGAGCTCAACAATCTAAACTCTATAAGAGAATCCCAGGAGCTCAGAGTTAAAAGAGACCCTCAAGATGGTTGCTTCTGACCTCTCTGCTGACACATAGATTCCATCCACAGACTCGTAAAAGGATCTCTCAGGCTACTGCTGCTCAGATTTCTCATGGCCCACACAGAATCCATGACTGACGTATGCATTTGAAAGTTAGGGGACCTTCTTCAGGTCGTGAACCAAGGCTGGAATTTAATTCCTTTCTCTTGTTCCTCTCTAATTTTATCCTCATGAAAACAACCCTATTCCCAATTTCATTATGTAGAACAGATAAATGTAGGTAGGATTTAATTTAAAGACCACAAACCATGTCATTAAGTAATATCAAATTGTTTACTAGTGCTTTTTAAGTGGTAGGTGTTAAGGATTGCTCTCTTGTTTTCCCCTGAAGAATTTATTTTGTTTATTCAACAATCATCTATAAAGGCATTAATTTTAAAGGATACATATATATATATATATACACACACACATGTATATATACACTGACTAAATCTATACCTATGTATGTACGATTATATGGTATATGTATGTATGTATATATAAAGTATATATAAGACTTTTTTTTTGGCACCGGGGATTGAACTCAGGGGTACTAAACCCCTGAGCCACATCTCCAGCCCTATTTTTTGTGTTTTACTTAGAGACAGGGTCTTACTAAATTGCTTATCGCCTTGCCATTACTGAGGCTGGCTTTGAACTTGCGATTCTCCTGTCTCAGCCTCCCAAAGTGCTAGGATTACAGGCATGAGCCACCGCGCCCGGCTAAGACATTTATTTATTATTTATTATATACTGTTTTGACATTACAGAACTAAGGGTTCAAGTTACTATACATAGGAAATATTTGATTCCCTGGGGCCAGTGAAACTAGGCATTTTCTAGAAGATCTCTATAGCCTTAGGTTTTGGTGCTTGCATGAGAAGGCGAGGCTCTTCTTCAGAGCAGTATTTTTGCACGGGTGTGTTTCTGCCCTAGACCCTTCATGGCTGGCTGTGCAAGGCCCCATGGTACCCTGGAAGCACATCCAGCAAGGCAGGGCTGAATCCAGACTGCTGGTCTGCTGCTCATTAGGTGTGGAATTGTTCTTCATTTAAACTCTTGAGAACTGGTGTTAGGTATATATGTATTTATTTAATATGGGCCTCAAAATAGAAGCCTTTTCTCCTGGAGATAAAGTTCTTTGGAAATGCTATCTGACACCCTTCCTGGTGGGCAGTTGCTGTACCAGGAAGCACAGTGTGTGGGGTGCCTTAATGGGTAGTGTGACAGTTTGTGACAAAGAACGTAAGCCCAGTAACCTGAGAGGACAGTCAGCCGCTCCACATCCCTGAGGCCAGATTTAACTGGAGGGATTAGTCCCATGGCCTGCGGCATGCAGGTTACAAGGTCAGGTTCACAGTCAGGCTATGGCATCTCCTTGGCCTTCCCATCTGCCATGTTGCTTTGTATGCTCATCAGCCAACGCATCACCTGGACTCCAAGCTGGTGGGGCTTGTCCTGGCGTCCCTCTTCATGGATCGCACAAAAAGACCTGCAGGGTTGTTTTTGTTTTTTAAATGATTTCAGATGTACAGAAGATTTGCAAAGGTGGTGCAGAATTTCCCTATGTCCCCTTTGCCCAGCTTCCTCTATTGTTAACATTTTATATAACCTTGTACATTTGTCAAAACTGAGAAATCAGCAGTGGTCCAGTGCAGCTAAGCTGTAGTCTTTATTCAGATTCCCTTGGTTTTTCCTTTACTGTCCCTTTTCTCTTTGAGGACAGCACGTTGCATTTCATGGGTTTTGTGTGTCCTCTGCCCATGTTCAAAGGCCCACCTTTGAGGCTTCCAGTCCACTCCTGTGTTCCTGCCCTTCTTGTCTACCCCTCTGACCAGTGCTCGAGCCCAGCCCCTCACCACTCACATGTACATTCCTGCACACTGTTTCTGGGCGCTTGTCTCCAGATTCTCCCATCTTGCGAGCTGCCCAGAGTGCTAGGTGAACTGTCACAGAAGAGCTCTTCTCAGGTGGCTCAAAGCTATCCCTGAATGAAATCCCTATAGCCCAGCTTTCTAACCTTCCAACTGTGTCCTGCACCACTTCAGACTCCAGTCCTGTTCTGCAGAAGGTAGACTCCTTGACACTGCTCAGATCCTAACTACACTTTGTTCTACATGACTAACTACATGAGCTCCTCACATATTTCATCAACTTCAGTCTTTAGACTAGTACCCATGAGGGACAGCAGCTAGGGAACTGAGGGAGGGTTAATAACTAACTGGCTCACAGTCACCGTCACTAGCTAGCAGGAGGTCAAGGATCGAGGTGTTCCTGACCACAGACCTTAGGTTCTTAGCACCCTAGTATCTCATCACAAATTCGAGATAGTCTCATGATTTCCACTCAGAATCCCCCTTTTTCTCAGAATCCCCCTTCCTCAAACCTTCCTTTCTCTCAGAATTCTGCCTGTTCTCTGAATTCATATCCCATCGCCATGACTCTTTCCTAACAGAGTAGAGAAAATTTGCTTATTTAGAACTTCTCTTCCCACCACAACTCCTTAATGTATAATGGACAAATAGAAATTATATATATTCACAGTGTACAATGGGATGCTTTGATCTATCTACCTACAGTATAAAATGATGAAATTAAGGTAACTAGCAACATCCATCACCTTATAGACTTATTGTTTTGTGGTGAGAATACTTACTATCTTAGTACATCTTAATATTTATAAAGAAATGTCATAGGACCATTGGGCTGGCACTTGCTATCTGTGCCTCATGGTACAGCTTCTTACATCTGTGTAGCTGATCTTCTCAATTTGACTGTAAGTTCCTACAGAGTAGGAACTTTGTTTAATAATATAGTATGTCTTCCCAAAAGCCTGGCAAATGTTCAGTGTTCAATAAATGTGTTTTAAATAGGTATGATTCCCTGGAAGACCATTCGATAATACATGATGACAAGGATGTTTCTTTTTTGGTTTCATTCTCTTTGAAACATTGTTTTGAGCATTGATTAAGGTGTTGTAATGACATTTAATCTCTGTTGACCAAATAATAAAACCTAAAACAACAATGACACTAATAGCTCAGCATTCATGATATGTGGAGTTCGTTCTGTAAGGCCTTTCCCTTTCAGCTTATTTCATCCACCTGTGAACTGGAGGCTACAGAAATCCTCCCTACCCTTGGTTTCACCTCCCACAGTTTGAGTTACCTGCAGTCAATTGTGCTCCCAAAATAGCAAATGGAAAATTCCAGAAATAACTCATACATTTTAAAGTGTGTGTCCTTCTGAGTAGTGTCATAAAATTTCACTCTGTCCCATGTGGCAGGTGAATCATCCCTTTGTCCAGTGTATCCACACTGTATATGTTACCCATTACCCATTTAGCCATCTTTTTAGTCACTTTGTAACTGTCATGATTATCAGGTTGACTGTCATTGAATTACAGTGCCTGTTTTCAGGAAACCCTTGTTTTACTTAATAATGCCCCCAAAGCAGAAAAGTATTGATGCAAAGGAGGCACCAGACATGAGACATGGAAAGGCAGATTAATTCTGGTGCCCTGTGGCAAAGAGGCAGGGCGCATAGGAAAAAACATAATACATGTAGAGTTTGGGACTATCTGCAGTTTCAGTAATCCACTGAGTCTGGGAACATGTCCTCTGTCTTCTCTGTTCCTAGTCCCATTTTGAAGATGGAGGTTCAGTAACTTTGTGAGAGCCACAGAGGAGTGGTAGAGCTGAAGGTTTTGCTATGGGCTGCGTCTCCTGGATCTTCCTCGGTGGGGTCTCCAACAGAGGTTTCAGATGGACCTAGAATGTGCCTTTATTTTATTTTTTGGTAAAGTCACAGTGGTCCTGTACTAAGGATACAGAGCTTTGATCTGTCGAATACATTTTTGGGAAAATGAGTTTGTTAATACTGTGAGCCTTTATAAATATTGAACTCCTTGCTCTTTATGACTGGCTAGTAATTTCCTTTGCAATATATTCCTTCATTAATCAAAAGTAGTAGCAAGCTCCAAGGACAGAGCTGGCACTTCTTTCTAAATGCAAGAAAGTTCCTTTCAAGTTTCCCCAGTGGTGGCTTGGTCAGCCCACATGCAGGAGGTCTGTGACTTCCATGACTCTTGCTTTGTGTTTTCCCTGAGCAAAGGAGTAATTGTTTCACAGCGCTTACCTGAGTGTTATTGGGTAACAAAACACATGGATTTTAGCTGGGCGCGGTGGCGCAAGCCTGTAATCCCAGCACTTAGGGAGGCTGAGACAGGAGAATCGCGAGTTCAAAACCAGCCTCAGCAACGGCAAGGAGCTAAGCAACTCAGTGAGACCCTGTCTCTACATAAAACACAAAATAGGGCTGGGGATGTGGCTCAGGGGTCGAGTGCCCCTGAGTTCAATCTCCAGTACCAAAAAAAAAAACACAAAAAACACACATGGATTTTTTGTGGGGGGAAGTACCAGGGATTGAACTCAGGGGCACTCTACCACTGAACCACATCCCCAACCCTATTTTGTATTTTATTTAGAGACAGGGTCTCACTGAGATGCTTAGGGCCTCATTAAGTTGCTGAGGCTGCCTTTGAACTCACGATCCTCCTGCCTCAGCCTCCTGAACCACTGAGATGACAGGCATGTGCCACCTGGCTAACACATGGCTTTTGTCTGTGTTAGATTTAGGGCTGATGTTTTCCTCAGCAGAATCGGTTAAAATAAAACCAGGATGCATTCCCTGGTCTGTTTTGGAACATGCAGTTTGAACTGCAGGTGCAGCATACCCGTGGTGTTTCAAAGTCCTGCGTGGCTGGGCGGTCCTCTTTGTTACAGCAGGCCCAGGATTTCTGAGAGTCTCTGGTAACAGGCTTTCTACAACTGCCACACCTCAGTTACAAGCTGTTCTACCCAAGAAGGATTCAAAACTCAACGGAGGCTATTGAAAATCTGGCCTGACATGGTCTTGTAATTTTAAGACTCCTGTCCTGCAGAGTGATTCCTTAATTATCTGTTTCTGGTTCTGGGTTCTTAGGATTGGGGTGGAAGGGAGGGACCCTGTTGGCACCATGAGGTGAGAGAGTATGGGTGGATACCCTTGGCACACCCTGCTGACTGGGCTCCTCCCTTTCCACAGGGGTGCCCACAGCCTCCTTCTCTAGCTTGAGTTCTCTGGCTTCGAAAAACAAACTCAGGCAGGATGCCATGGTGCAGCGTGTCTGGCTTCCTTGGAAGCTGTCCCTCGCCTTGTTTCCTGCACCCTGACTTTAGTATCTTTTGGGTTAATCTCAACTTTGCCCTTGATTGACTGTCTTAACACCACAAGGAGGATAGCTTCCAAAGTACCACCTAAGTGCGGGGCTTGAGAAATGCAAGACTGTCCTCAGTTTATCTGAAGGAATTGTTTAGTCTAATTAATGTTCTGCATCTCTCTACTGATATTTTGGTGGATGAGTACTTGGTGTCTCTGGGCCAGTGGTGTTTTCAAGTAGTCCACATTCCAGCAAATCCCTGGTGACCCCAGAGGTGGAGATTTTCTTTAAGCTGTCAGGAATGAGGTCTGGGTAGGGGTAGGACCCTGCCCTTGCCTCATGGGCCTGAGTTGGCAGAGGACTTGAAGGAGTGTCTTCGACAGGAGAATCCTGTTTGTTGTGTGAGGGCCCTGAGACAAGGAGGCGGGTTTTATACAGGAAGGCCACTAGGAAAAGCCAGTTCTGTGTGATTGAGTGACCGGCTTTCCCTGTGTGCTGGCTTTCCTGTCACTTTCTCCCTTCCTGTTTCCTATGCTCCTCCTGACTCCATGTCCTGTTTCCTGCCTCCCCTTTACCACAAATCCTTATGTCCATGTTTCCCAGCCTGTGAACCTGATCCTTGTTCCCAAGGATGCCCTGCTAGGTGGCTGTATGGATGGTCTTGACTTGAGCAGCCTTCCAAGCCCAGCTGAGCAGTCTTACAGTCAGCAGCAAGGGCCCAGGCCCTCCTAACTGCACGTCCCTGTGATAAGAGAGCTACCCTCACCATTCCACAGGAACTGAAACACACTGCTTCTCTGTCTGCGGTGGCTGCTTGTGTGAAAGGGTCTGGGGCAAAGAGAGAGAAAAAGGAAGTAATAGTTTGGGCCCGTATATGGGTCTTGCTTCATGGAGTGAGCAACAGGGACAGGTCTATATTGGGAAGGGAACTATTTTGGTAGATAAGTGGAAATTCCTGCGAGTGTGCCCGAGGCCTGGAACCTGTCTGTCAACACACAGGGAGCAAGCAGAGGGGCGTGTACAGCGTCCTAGGACTGGCTTTGGGGGCCATGGAGCTTCTGTGGGGACCTGTTGATGTCAGTGTCAGCCATGCCTTGCCTGCCCTTCTCTGACCAGCAAGGTTGGGCCTACACAGTGTTCAGGGTGCATATACATGAGCAGCTTCCTGTCCCTCCCTGATGCCCCCAGATTCCCAATCCTGTGTGCTTCCTGGATTCCAGTTTCTCCTGGCATCCTGTGAGGGGGAGGTAGAGAGTGGGTGGGGGAGTTATTTTAACTGGGTTAATTGGACCTGTAGCTGAACCTCAGGAGCCAAATCTGCCCAGTGACTCTCTTAACCAGTAGGCTAGGGACAGACTCATCACCGAGGTCCCGTCTTTAATTGACTATGGTGGACTTTCTTTGTTTTACCTGTTTTTCCTCATTACAGTGAAGTTTGCCCTGTTTATAGTATATTGTCCAATTTCTCGTTGGCTAGTGTCTTTCTTGCCCGTGAAAAGGCTTTTCTCAGACGTCTGTGTATCAGGGCTGTAGTCTCTTAGGAGGCTTGTGTGTGTGTCCCCTGGTTCCAAGTGCAGGCTCCAGCCCCTCTGCCCCCCAGCCACCGTGAGCTGTTGTGCAGAGGCTTGCTGTTGCCATTCATGTCCTCCTGGTAAATCTGCATTCTGTGGTCACAGTAGGCCCCACTGCCACCTTTCCTGGATCCACCTGAGAGCTGTGGAGGGAGGTCAGGATGCAGGGTCCAGCTGGTCTGGCTTGTGTTGGAGGCTAGAGGAACCTGTCAGGGGACAGTAGGACAGTGGAAGCTGCCTGTGTGGGCCAACTGAGGAGCGAAGCCAGCCGGAGAGTCTCTGGGGAGAGACTGGAACGGAGATGGGTGGCGCAGGGAAGGATTGGTGTGCTGCTCTGCTGGACTGAGGCTCAGTTCTTCCATCTGGGCAAAGTCAGCTGGTTTGCAGGTCTACTGCGAGAGTCTCAGCAGAGAGAGGGCTGCTGTCTCTGCCCTGAGCCTGGCTCAGAGATGTCACCCCAGTTTCTTTGCTTAGATTTTTATGGGATCATTAATAAAATCAGTCTTAGCTTTCAGACTTGTCGAAGGAAACAAAACACTGTGTCAGAAACACCAACAGGGGTCTGTGGGCCACTGTTTATTTCATTACTGTGAATAGCAGTGATAGTGTAGGAGAGAGAGAGATAGGAAGGGGTGGGGAGAGAGATTGATTGATTGATTGGGCTTCTCTAAAATATTACTTGACCAGGAAGCAACTTGGTGACTCTTTGATGTATAGATTTTCAAATCTCCCAGGTGGCAAATTTATTCATCCACAGGAAAGGAGAAGCCTGTGGAGTCTGCTGGTCCTGGGATGAGAACCCCTGTGGGGAGGGGAGGGCCTGCCTGTGGAGCCTGCCTCCTCACAGTGAGGACTGCCCAGGATGGCCCAGTCAGAGAGCCAGATGGCGTCTCAGCCCTTGACTTGACCATGGGGTTTTCTAAAAAGGAAACTAGTTTCAGATTTGCCCTGCATCAGGATCTGGATCCCCAACATTAGGTCTTGTGCTGAATCTCTGCCATTGGTTTCACGGGCTATTAAACAACATTGGTAATACCCATTGTAAGATGAAACAACTTTTTCATAAAAGTCTGGCTGTGACAAAACTGAAGAATAATATCCAAACAGATAATTAATAAGAAAGACAAGGACTTAAGTCCCAACTTAAGTCACACAGTATGACTGTGTGACCTTGGGGGAGTTTCTCAACCTCTTTGTTCTTTGGTTCCCTCATCTGTAAAGTGTGTGTGTGTGTGTTTGGGGGTGGGAACAAAAGGGAAGCTTAGCTGACATGATTCATTTAATGAAGCATTTAGCACAGCATCTGGTAGATAGGAAGTGGTCACTGAGTGCCAGTTACTATTGCAATTCAGACAGAGAGAGCATAGATTGGCACAAGTCTTGGCTTGGCCTCTAGCTGTGTGACAGACAGTGAGCAAATAACTGAACCTCCCTCTCTGAGCCTCAGCTGCACCTACAAAATGAAAGAAGTAGTTTGCTGAGTTGTTCGGAGTGCTGTATTTTTATTGCCTAATGAGGAGTATATGAGGGGGTCTAAGAAGGACCCTGGATGTGAATCTGCATCACTGGAAAAATTCATCAATGTTCATTTGACTGCACATCCAAAATAGGGACAGAATGTTAAAGTTGAGGTTTGCTTAGATGAGAGGGAAGGTTGAGAGATCCTAGTTCCTCCTTTAGGAACTAAAGGTGACATTTACATTTAGTAGCTGGTGATATATTTTTTAGGAGTGAGATTTGGCAGCTCCTTCTTCGGAAGTGCAGCAGCTGACCACTCGAGGTGTGTGAAGGTGTGTGATTGATGGGATTGCCTGGCTGGCTCCGCCCTGGAGGTTATTATTATTCAAGGATGCTTTTCAGGAAGTGGGACCCTGGTGAGTATTTCTCTTTCCTTTCTACCCTCACACTCAGGTTAGCTTTAGAGAAGGCAATTTAGTAATGTAGTAGAACATGTACAAATATTGTCTTGAATATTTAACGGTTAGTTCCCAATGTTCTTTTCAGTTCTCTAATTTCTCCACTTTTACTGTATTTCTTTTTCTTTTTCAGTACTGGGATTGAACCCAGGGATGCTTAACCACTAGGTCACACCCCTAGACCTTTTTTGTATTTTATTTAGACACAGGGCCTCACTGAGTTGCTTTGAACTCAGAGATGCTGCCTTATCCTTCCAAGCTTCTGGGATTACAGGTGTGTGCCACTGTGCCCGGCCTTTTACTATATTTCTTGTCCCCCAGGTAATCCACTTCTCCAATCAAAAAATGGTTCCTTGCCTATTTTTATGAGTTGTGTGTGTGTGCATCTTATGTCTTAATTAGAAAACATGTCACTTGTGAGTCTAGCCTTGTTTCCAAGCAAGTACAATGCTTTGTCCCTTTGCTGCTTGTCCCTTGCTGGAGAGCTGAGCCAGGTTCATTTTGGGTCTGCATGAGCCCCATCTTTCTGACAAATGGAGCACACCTTTTATGTATCTTTGTTAAAATCTTTCATTAACTGTGGCTTGATTTATTTGTGATTTGGGGCTGTGGCACTTTCCTTTTCATTGCTTCTCTAATTTGATTTGAAATAGAATTGCTTTCTGCAGTAAATGGTTTGCAGTATGTTTATTTTCTTCTTCTTCCATAGCAGTTGCCAGTTGAAGTGGGAAATAGGATTCAGGGGTGGAATAAGAATTAGTTTTTTCTGGAAATGCTGAGTGTCGAGTTGGCTACATAGTTAACTAGCTACATAGTTAAATATTTTTTGTCATAGATATTAAAGGAACTTAAAACCTAACCTTATCATTTCACTAAATTCAAGCATTTCCATCAAATTGTTGTGTGTGTATGTAGATCTTCAGGTTATGGTCAGCAATAGAACAATTTCGGTTAGCATAGTGTCTAAGGGCACACTGTACCTCTGGCCCTGCTGCATTCCAAGCTGTGTATCTTGGGGTAAATCATTCAGCCTTTCTCTTTTTATCTGCCCAGGCTATGAATCACAAAATACTACAGACTGGACAGCTTAAACAGCATTCATTTATTTCTTATCATTCTGGAAGCTCAAAAGTCCATACCAAGGTGCCAGCAGGTGTTGGTGTCTTGTGAGGACCAGCTTCCTGGTTTGCAGATGGCCGTCTTCTCACTGTTTCCTCACATGGTGGAGTGAGATCATCTCTCTCCATCTCTTATAAGGCACTAACCCCATTCACAAGGGCTCCACCCTCATAACCTAATTACATCCCAAAGACCCTTCCTCCAGGTAGCATTGTGGTGGGCATTAGGGCTTCAGTCTGAGTTCTGGAGGATACAAACATTCAGTCCATAGCATCCTTTTTGCTTAACCATAAAACAAGGATAATTAAGGCATAAACCCATTTTAGAGTGTCATTCTAAGGATTCCATGAGATAATACATGTAAAGTGCCTGTCATGAAGTAAGAACCATGTATAACAGAAATCCATAAGTACTCATTTAAAATATAAATATTCCACTGGGTTGCAGATTATCATTTCATGATTACCATGGTACATTAGATTTTTCACACTTCAAAGGGAGTGATTTTTTTTTCTGAATAAGTTATCTTGGACTATTAGCAAACAATTTTGGCTGCTGTTAGCCTTGAACTTTACTTGAACTTTCTGTAATACTGTTAGCACTGGAATCATTAAAAGAAAATGAGTTGTTTAAGATGTATTTATAAATTCAACTTTATCTCTCCACTTCTATGGGAAAGGAGTATAATAAAAAATAAATATATTTTCTCTTAGAAATTCAGGGAAATTCAGTGTTCAGAAAAAGTCTTTCCAATGTTGTGGTTCATGGAGAGTTATGATGAATCTACTGCTTATCTCTATCTGAGTCACCAAACTGGGACATCTCTTAAAGTGAGTAAGTGCCCTAGAAAAGTTTCAGTGATATATGCATAATCTCGTGGCGGCACAAACATTCATAAGCATATTTATTTCCAGCATCTAAGAGAAACAGCAGAGACTTGCTAGGGTGTGATGCTTGCTTTTTTATAATTTCATGTTTCCCAAACTTTGAGTCATCCCTTTTGAAGACATTAAGCGATACTTTTTGGCTTCTGAAGAAGGATTAGTTAGTTATGAATACCTGGTGAGCTAACTAGAGCAGGTCAGATGTCACCTCAGAAGTTAATATGTGGACAGCCTAGTAACTCATTGGCAGGGGTGGCCATTCGTCTGTGAACTTGCTGGGCAGGCATTCTGGGTAGTGTGTGGTGTGAACAGGGAGGGCTCCACTGTGGCCTATCATGTCTTTGGGCTGAGGTGGTTCTTCAGTGCAGTGGGGGTCTGTCTTCAGCTCTGCTTCCAGGCAAGCCCAATGTCCCTGGGCTGGCACATCTAGCTACCTCTGGGAAACATGGCTGCCAATCCCTTTGCTTTCTCTCCTACCCCATGCTTTTATGGTCACATGGTGGGTTTTGCCATTAATTATGTTTGGGGGAGAGCACCTTTGAGCATATTTTGAACTACTCTCTATCAGAAGTGAGGATAAGTGACCTCTGTTTTGCCCACTCTGGGCCCTCACCCTCCAGTTTATGTCTTTTTCTGAACTGGGGTAAAAGGCCCCTTGCGAGCAGCCACTGCATCGGTTTGTTTATGGTTGCATCCCAGAGTGTAATACAGTACCTTGCACATGGCTGGTGCCTCCTCCCCTCAATTTGTGAATGAGTTAACAAGTGAATGGTTTTATGTCTTTGAGCAAACCAAAGCTGGGAACATGTGTGAAGCCACAAAGCCTGGCTGAGATATGCTTGTCCATAGGCTTAGTCTTTCTGAGGATCAGAATCAACTAATTGAGGATCATTGAGGATCAGATCAACTAATTCTCCTTCCTGCCCATAGTTGGGCAGCCAGGACCTTTCCTTAGCTCAACACAGCATCTGCTGCGGACTCTTGGCTACTATGTTTTGTGACAGGTCTGTTTTACTCCATTTTCTGGTGCTATAACAAAATATTAGAGGCTGGGTATGTGATAGGGAAAATAGGTTTATTTAGTTCAGTTTCAGAGGCTGAAAGGTCAAGATTGGGTGGCTGCATGTGCTCAACCTCTGCTCAGGGCTGCATGACAGTGGATGACATGGGAAAGAGAGAAGAGAGCACATGGAATGATAGGAAGCCAGAGAGATTCAGGGACTGATTCAATTTTTATAACAACTTCCTCTTGTGGGAACTAACTGGGGCCTCAGGAAAATTGTTAGCCTCTTCTGAGTGCTGTGTCCCCAGTGACCTGCACTCAGCCCTACCACTTAAAAGGATCAACTACCAGCCGGGTGCGGTGGCTCACGCTTGTAATCCCAGCACTTTAGGAGGCTGAGACAGGAGAATCGCGAGTTCAAATCCAGCCTCAGTAATGGCGAGGCACTAAGCAACTCAGTGAGACCCTGTCTCTACATAAAACACAAAATAGGGCTGGGGATATGGCTCAGTGGCCGAGTGCCCCTGAGTTCAATCGCTGGTACCAAAAAAAAAAAAAAGGATAAACTACCTCCTGCATCACCTCCCTGACGCTTGGGTCTGTCCAAACCACAGCAAGGTCTTTCCTAGTAGTTTTCTAATTCCAGATTAAACTTAGCCACATCCAGTTTCTGCTGTAGTGTTCCCGAGTCCCTGCTTTGCAGCTTGGCTGGGTTGCTCTGGACAAGTTGTCAACTTCTTTTGGCAACCCTTTCCTTATCTCAGTGAGCCTGCCTGTCTTACGGGGTGGCTGTGAGGATGACGTGGGTAATGCTGCAGCTCTGATCATGCGTGGGGTCTCTGCACATGCAGCAGCTCCCTCCGAAGGCCCTGCCAGCTCCTTGCCCTAGCCAACCACTGACTAGTTCCTGACTTTGGTCATCTTGGCCTGGACCCTCCACACACCAACCGTAGAATGTCCGGCATAGTCCTCTGCTGCATTTCCTGCTTCTAGCCCAATACCTGACCAACAGTGCGTCAATAAGTAATCATCGACTGGAAGGTTCTGGGGTTGCCTGCCTAACCCTGCTGCTGGGCGTGGGGCTTGGGGCTGTCTGCATAGTGACGGCTACAACTACACCATGGTTCTGCCGCCTTCTCTTTTGCAGGGAGAACCCAGTGATAATTTATAATCCTGTCAGTAACAAGTCAACTCAGTGTGTCAGTCAGCATAGGCCAGATTGAGTCTCAGTCCGGAGCCACCCCAGATTTCAGCAGCTTAAAATGACCACGTTGTTTCTCACTCATGCTGTGCTGCTCACGCTGGCTGGTGTGGGATCTGCCTTCACTGTCACTCAGTGACCCAAGCTGGTGGAGCTCCATCTAGACACAAAGAGAGAGAAAGATTAAGGCAATGGAATTTATTCAGGAGTGAGCTGGGAATTTGCATATGCAGGATGTGTTGCTGTGATGGATTATAGGCATATCTGGGCAGTGAAAGGAAAATGGCTTTTTTAAAGGCAAAATGAGGAAGATTATATAAATTGTTTTGAAACAATTGTCCTAGGCTACAAGGATTAGTGACAAGGACGGTACCAGTTTGGGGGTTAAGAGGCAGTTCCTGGGCAGATATTCTTGTGGAGGTGGACTTTGTGCAAGGTTGTGGCTCCCTGTATAAGGATGTTTGATGGCATCTCCTGCGCAAGTTCCTGATATCAGGCAAAGTGTGCATGAGGAACTTCCTTCAAGGCCTCCTGACTGTTGTACTAGAGTCTGACATAATTAACCCCATTTTCACTCTGACCAGTTCCACAATGATCGCACCAAGCTCTGAGCTGCTCTTACAGCTCCCAGCAGGAAGTACACATGTTGCTTCTGCCTTGGAGTTTATTGGCCAAAGCAAGTCACCCAACCCACCAAGCCTCACTTCAGAGCACCGACCTACCCTGTGCCAGGAAGGAGGCCTCCAGAATATTTGCATATGGCCCTAGTGGCTGCTGCAACCAGAGGGGGACTTTGCCCATAGGCAAAGGGCTCCCTCATTGTTAGTGGCCCTCCCTGCAGGGATTGTTCTTGCCACACCTCCACCCTCATCTTAATTAATTACTTGATGTAGTCAAGGAGAAAAGATATTCCAGGAAGCTTAACAAAGGCTTTGCTTTTTTTGAGAAGGTCTTCAAAGCCTTCAGGAGCCATTTCCCTTCTACTTTGGAGGGTATAATTCTACTACCTGGCAAGCAAATGTCCTGCATAATCCAGAGCTGGGCCTCAAAGGGGAGCGTTTGACCTGAAATATCTTTCAGTTAATTATTTTATTGGACATTGGCTGAGCTTCACTGCATGAGGTGAAGCTGGGGAAGTTGATGGGGTCAGACCATGAAAACCTTGTGGGCCACGGGAGGGAGTCGGAATTTTAAGTTCAATGAGAACCATCAACACAGGGAGTGAGGTGGTCAGGTTGGAATATTTTAAATCACCTTCATTCATACTTACTTTTTCCATGCTTTACTTCTTGGTATGATTTATATTCCCACAGCTAATTCCTTTCTGTAGTATTAATGTTAACCTACAGATGTATTTTACTCGAAATAACCACAACACATTTAAAGGTGATCCTTTTCAATATTTTTCACTCCCATAGAAATTTCAACAATACAAAAAAAAGGAGTGAAATATTATGCTGTATCAGTTTTTTTCATCACTTATGAGAAAGATTTCTTTATTATGAGGGTTTCTTATTTCATTGGATGATTGCTATCATTTGTTGTCTTTTTTTTTTCAAAATTTAACTTTGTGTTTATGCACTGAAGGCATTGAGAGTTTCTAATTTAAGTAGATTTATCTACTTCTGGGTTTGTTGGTTTTCTGGTGAGATAACCTATTTACTTGAATCTTTCTTCTTTTGGTAATAGCTTAATTAAATGGCCAGACACGTTTTTACTACACATTCTAAAACTATAAATTTTGTCCTTACGTGATCACAGGCAGATGAGAATTCTAAAAAGACCCTGCTGCCTGTGTGGAGAGCAGCCTAGAACGGGCAGTTCTGTAGGTCGGGATGGAGCTGGGTGGCCTCTCAGGAGAATGGAAGGTGGTCACATTGGCTGCAGGGAAAGGGAGTGACAGGTGGATGCAGGTGCTCAGCAGGCAGTGGCCCTTTGCTCAGAGCACACTGGCCTGGAGGGCAGGTCCACTTGGAAATCGACAAGGAAACTCAGAAGATTGGCTGGTGGGAGGACAGAACAACGGGGTTACCTTCTTATTGGATATTTTAATTAACCCATGTTCACTCATTTACTTCTTGTAAGTTCTTTTTTTCTGCGCATCCCCAAGGTCAATCCTTGAGGGTCAATGCAACCCCTTTTCCTGAAAAGTGCCGGTGACAGTGATACATATCAAACCTTTGGTACTACCCCACCCCACCTCATACATTTATTATTTCTTTCTGTTGACACAGTGCCACCTCAGACAGAAGTCACATGCAGTAGAGCAGATTTCAGTGTTCTTTGAAGACTCAGTTTACATGCTGCTCCCATTCTTCATGGCAATTGTTGAGGGATTTGAGAAGACTCTGGTCTCTTGATTGGATGAGAAAACGGTTGGGTATCTTTGGCTGGGTTTGGAAACATTCTGGTCTCCTGGTGGATGGTTAGGGATGTGTTCTACTCTCATGTGCAATGCATGATCAAACCATCTCTCCTGTTGGAGGAATTTCAGGTGATGGCAAATCTCATCATTTCAGTAATGGTTAATTTAGTTTTTCTTTCAGTAGGAACATTTTTTGTCCTTGTATTTTAGGGCCAACTCCATTTGGAACCCTTGAAACCTTTCCTCAGACTGATACAGAATGCCTTGTTATCTAGCACACCTCTGGATGAAGTTTTCAAGCTGTAGATACCTTAACACCAACTGCCATGCTTGGGAATCCTGACTGTGTCTAGTTCTAGAAAGAAGCCAGCAGCCACTGCTCCTTCCTCCTGTTCTTTTGAATGAGATAATACAGATCTGATCTGGGTTGTAACTACCCCCTCCCCACCCTCTACAAACACAGAACACCGAGGAATCTACAGGAAGGTGAAAGCCAGGACAGCCACTGCTTGGTAAAGCCTTCCAGACTCAGCCAAGTCTTGACTCCCATTTTCAGGTAGAAAACAATGGTTTTGGTCACTTCTCCTTCAAGCTGCATGACTCAGGGCAAATCATGTCACTTCTCCATCTTCTTCATGTGTAGCAGTAGTAGCCTCTACTGGAGCGGATGTGAGAAGTAATCAAACCCATTTGTAAAAGTTGTTAGCACAGTGGTTGGCTCTTATTATTCTGAAAACAAGGGTCAGCCTTATTCAGTTTTGCACTTTGTGATAAGACCCAGGACAGTGCTGAGTGACAGTTTCTGAATAAATAAACATGTAGAAAATAAACATGTAGACTATAAGCTGAAGAAAATAAACATGTAGACTATAAGCTGCCGACTTATGGTTTAGGAATTTGCCTTTTATTGTTAATCAATGAACATGATAGTCTTGAAGACTTTACTAATCCTTTGAAGGTACAAATCATTGCTGAGCAGTGTTCTGGACAAAGGCCAGAAACTCTCAAAAACTACCTAATGAGCATCTGGGCATGGTGGGACACACCTGTAATCCCAGTGACTTGGAGGTTGAGGCAGAAGAACTGCAAGTTTGGGGCCAGCCTCAGCAGTTTAGGGAGGCCCTAAGCAACTTTGCAAGACCCTGTCTCGAAATGACAAATTAGAAGGATTAGGGATATAGCTCAGTGATTAAGCCCCACCACCCCTGAGGTTCAATACCCAGTAAAAAAACAACAACACACACTGGTTATAGGAAAAGCACACTGTCACACAAAAGACATATTGCTTAATATTTTAATCAGCACAGTGGACAGGTACTGTTGTTAGATATTCCTATCTTCTGGATGAGGAAGTTGAGATGAAGAGAAGTTAGACACATGGCGAGTCCTGGTCTTTGCAGCTCTAAATTCTGTGCTGTTAGTGATTAGTCCTTCTTAATTACCATTACTGCTCGGTGTTGCTTTTGAAAAAATGTTCCTCTGAAAGCAGATATTTAATTGAGTGTCAAGAGTGCATAAGATCATGTGTGGTCTACTAAAAAAAGAATCCATTTCAACATATTCCATTGCCTAACATCCCCAATGCTGCTGTTACTTATTTGGAAGGAAAAAGAGACTGGGCCAAATTTTCTTTTGTCTACAGGTTTTGGTTTGTTCATCTCTTCCAAAAGATTTGTCCGTGTACTCATTCATTTTTACTATTTGGCCACGGTTCACTTAAATTCATGATGATGGATGGATCAAGAAAACAATTTTCTTGACTCTTCTCCCTTGTTAGCACTTTCTTTCTTTTTCTTCAGAACAAAATTCCTTGGAAAGTTTTCTGTGGTCCTGAGGGCAGAGCTCACTCTCAACTCCCCTCGGTGTCTTGAACTAGCTCTGGGTTTTTACCTCAACATTATACCAAAGCTGTTCTTGTTAGGGATTGGTGACTTCCAGGTTGCTTAACCTGATGTCCCATCCTCAGTCTGCATCTCATTGCAGGGTTTGGTGGCCCATGATGCCTCTTCCTAAGAGATGTTCTCTTTCATCTGATTTCCCAGGCCCCAGACTCTTCCCAGTCCTTTTGCTGGTTCTTCCACATCTTTCTAGTGTCACACACAGGAGGCCTCAGGCCTCTTCTCTGATCTTTCTACATTGTCTTCTGGAGTTCTTACTTAGTTACTTAGTCATGCAACTTATAGTGACATCTGTATACAGATGAATCCCAAGGTTTTCTCTCTAGCCCGGACCCCTCCACCAAACTTCATTCTTTTATATTTGCTGTGTCTTGGAAGTCTTTATTTTAGCAGGAAGCGCAGTCTTCTTATGTCCAAAGTTGAGCTCCTGATCCTGATCCCTTTCCCTCCCTTAGCAGTTCTTAGCCACTTTTCCTGCCCATTTCAGGAATGGCGACGCTGTCTAGCAGTTGCTCGAGGAAGACTACTGTCTCCTTTCCATTATTGATTCCATTGGTAGGTAAATCCCATTCACTCTGCCTTTAAAATCTACATCAAGTGTGGGACCTCCTCTATCCTGATCCATACTGCAACTTCTCTTGCTTGAGTAATTCTGTACCTTCTACCTGCTGTCCCTGCTTCCTCTCTTCTCTCTACACCTTTACTCTCTCCTCAACACAGATACTACAGCAATCCTATTGATGTCAATCATGTTACATGCATGTCTTCATACTGATTTGTGCAGCCTGTGCAATCGGAGCTCCCACCCCTCCCGCTCATTACCTCTTTGATATTCTACTCTTTTCCTTTCTCTCTGTCCCCCCCCCCATTGTCCTCCTCTTTCCTTGAACATGCCACAAGTTTTTCCTCCTAAGGGCTTTGCAGCTTGCTGGGTTTCTGTGAGGCTCCCTACCTCCTAGGGCTTTACTCACGGATCAACTTCCTGTGACCCTTGCAGGATCAAATGATTTTGAAATTGTCCCCTCTCCACACTTTCTGTCTCCTTTTCCCTGGAGTACTTATCTCCATAGGAGAGTTTGTGTATCTGAGTACCAGGTGGGCAAGGATTATGTCTATTTTGGTCTTTATTCCTGGCACCTGGAACAATTTATGACACATCAGTAAATGTCTGAGGAAGGAGTCTGTCCACTAAATGCTTATATATTCAGCAGATACAAAGAACAGTGCTCAGAATTGGGAGAGACACAAAAATAACCCAGCCATGTGTAATGCTGTTGGAGTTCACTGACAAAATATTGTCAGTGATGACCATGTGCCAGAGATGACCAGGTACCCAGAGAATGGAGCCTTCAGACTCAGTGTGGGAAATGAACACCTTGGTTTTGTTTGTTTCGAAGTCTTTAGTCTTTTGTTCTTGAAGTACAGTATCGCCCTAGAAGGGTGCTGCTGGATACCCTCCAGGGGTCCTCACAAAGCATAGAAATTCCATAGGTGAAGTCTGGCTGGCTGGAGATTTAGGCAGGTCCATCTTGTGGACTTGATGTGCTGCTGGCAGTTTAGTGTAGTTATTTCCACCATCTCCTAGTCCTGGCCAGATGACTTGTACTGTACTTGAGTATGATGTGCACACAGTTGTACACTGGTCAGTGTCTGCTTGAAGGGAGATTGACCCTGGAATATTCCGAATGATCAGTTTTCTTTTTTTCCAGTTTTCATCTTCTTAATCTCTCGTTTGATCACAGAGCAAAAACCATTTCTATAGTCTGCCTCTGAGAGATATGGGCCAGGCTGAAATTCACCGAGAGAAGCAGCTCAGGGGTACCAGGTCCAGTGTCCTCAAAGCTGCTGATGGTAGTAGTCATCCAGGAGTCTTAACAGGTACTCCAAGCTTTTATCCTTATCTCCAGAGAGTGGACCCAGGAATCAGTGTTTACAATGGAAAAGGAGAAAGAGGCAGTGTCTCAGAATGTGGGGAAATCTCAGAGATTACTGCTCCAGGCAGAAGGTTGGCTATGTCAGTCGTCTTCAAATGCTGTACTATTCAGAAAAGTAAGAAAACAAGAAAAAAAAAGTACATTGTACACTTGCTTTACTAAAATTGGGGTGGGTAACCTGTCTTAACAAAGTCTACATTTTCAAAAGGATTTTCAGGTACAGGTGCAAGGTTAGGAAGATGAAGAATGCCAAGAAGCAAGGTCAAGAGGTAGGAGACAAAAAGGTTAGACAGACTTGCATGCTGTCAGGAGGATGAGAGAGAGATGCACATCTGGGGATGGTGGGCACTCCACCAGCTTTTGCAGGGGTGCTCACATCTGGAATGTCCTTGCAAGGCAGTCCCTCTGAATTTTGGATGCTGTTCCTGAAAACGCTTCTTTCTCCATTTCCTTTCACTGCCATTCATCTGACAAGACTTCCTGAGCAGCTTCTTTTCCCTGGCTCTCATCTGTTTCTTCAGCAGACATTACCGAATGCCTAATGTGGGCTTTTTAAAAAAAATTTTATTAATCTCTTTTTTTCTCAAAATCCATCTCCCTTTTAGTCTCTCTTATCCCAAGAAATGATTGTTCAACTAATTCAAAACCCTTTTGAGGATTTGGAAACAGTTTGAGCCAAGAATTCTCTTTGTATAGCAAACTCCTGTTTATTTCTGGAGAGTGCATTCAAAATGATACTGTAAGCAAGATGAGTTTCAAGTGGTGTGTGTAATTTAGCAAAGAGAACCAAATTATGTTCTACTATAATTTGTGCATCAATTATAAATCGTTCTTTTCCATTAACTAAAGGAAGAACTCTGGTTGTTTACTAACCAATCATTTATCGATTCTAGGATATTTTTAAAATGTTACTTTACAATGATGAAGTAGTGTTTCAATTAAAATATTTTACAATTTATTCTATCATCTTGGCCTCCTGCTACTCTTGTTTCCTCTTGTCTTTAGCACAAGCAATTCTGTCCTTCATGAACCTGATAAAATGCTTCCTTAGCCTGCTGTAAAAGCAAGAGGCTCTTAAAATTTGTTACATAGTTAAAGCTTCTGTCTTGTTTACTTGAACTACTTGGTGGTAGATATTTGGTATTTGTCTAGTATCTGCATGAGTGAAGAGGAAGTCTGCTTCTTTAATATACATGTGTTGGATACAGTTATTGACACATATTAAAGGTCAAATGGCACCAGCTCATAAATATGACAGTTGATCTCAAAGGTTCTCTCTAGAATGAGTTGATAAACAAAGCCACATGTTATAAAAAGAATATATGTCCACTTTCTTTTGTACTTTCTTAACTTACATACTTAGAGTGGTTACTAGTTATAGCCTTTTTTTTGTCTTTTTTAAATCACCTGTGTGACCATCTTGTCTCCAATTCTGGGCCAATTTCTAGAGAAAGTGAAGTACCCATGTAATTCTATGCGTCACTCTCTTTCTTAACTTGAGCATTCCAGAAAAAGATGTTCAATGGTAGTTTTAGGCCTAAGCATCTTACTTGGGAGAGAGTTTTAATTTATTCACTCAGAACAAAAATCATGCTGGGGTGGGGGCTGGCTACTATGCTAGGTATGAGAGTTTCAAAAACAAATGAAACAGTCCTGCCCTCGAAGACTGCTGTTATTGCTGGTGGAGACAACTTTTATACATCTTGTAGTTTTGCTTTTGTTTTCATTATTGTAAAACACATATAACATAAAATGTACCATTTTAGCTTTTTTTTCGTGTGTGCTTGTGGTACTAGAGATTGAACCCAGGCATGCTTTTCCACTGAGCTACAATCCCAACTCTTTTATTTTTTTATTTTGAGACAAGGTCTTGCTAAGTTGCTGAAGCTGGCCTCCATCTTGTGATATGGATTACAAGTGTGCACACCACACCTACCACATTAGCCATTTTTGGGGGGAGAGGGGGTACCGGGGATTTTTAAGTGTTCATATCGGTGGTGCTCAGCACATTCACATTTTAGTGCAACCATCCCCATCATCTACCCCTAGAACTTTCTCAACCCACCCCCAAACTCAAACACCAGTCCTATTCATGGTACATTTGAACATGTGAATGACCCCAGAGCTGTGGGGACTATAGGACCAGAAACTCCTGGTGCTAACACAGTATCAGATTATGATCATAGGCAGTGGTCATCCTGAATGGCCTTTGACCCATCTCCCGAAATGCATGAGGCACCAAGGATCAAAGACCCAATACTCTTCAGCCTAGCCACTTGATGGGCTGACGAACTTGTCTGAGTAGAGAACTGGAGTGCTCCTCGCCTGGGGCGGGGGGACTGAGAACTGTGGTGCTCACTGACCCTTCCCCTTTCTAAGCAGGAACCCTTACCTTAGAAACACTCAGGACAATATATTCTGGTTATGCCTATTTATTTACTAGGTGGGCTGCCTGCAACAGCTTAGAAGCGGACAAAGATTTATGGTCATTGGGGGCAATTGGGCAACCATAAATCTGGAGCCAAGCTTGCTTTGTAACAACAGAGCAAGCTCACTAGTGTGAAGAGCCACGGGACTCAGTAAATCAGTCAGTCACCCCACAGATCATTGTGGAGCACCCACCAGGCGTGGGATATTCTGTTTTCCTTTTTCTTTTGTGTCAATATTTGGCAGGAGTGGGAGCAGCAAAGCATCAGATTTTTAAATCTAATTTTTGTTCCAAGCCTTTTTTTTCTTTTTTTCTACCAAGAAGCTTGTTTTGAATTTGTCATCTTCAATCCAAAGTGTTCTCTGCACAGGAGAAAAATAAATACAACTCTGGGGAAAGATTCTACCATTTAACCCCCCTTTCTGGGAATGAAAACATAGATCAGTGTAAAGAATTTGCCCTCTAAGTTTTAGCACCATTTTTTTCTTTTGTAAAATAAATGCAATAAGCTATTGATTCATTAAAATTAAAGCATGGCATCCCTTTCTCTCTTTCCATCTGCCTTTGCTCCTGTCTGATTAGGGTGTCTGTTTTGGTAGCAAAAGGCACAGGTGTGGGGGAGAGGAGAGCTCGCTGCCTCCATAGTTGAAACCTACTTTGTGACTGAATCCGAATAACAAAATGCAGTTTCTGAAATTATTGGAATGTGGTTGTATGTTGGTTGCCTGTAATCGAAGCTGCAAAGCTCCTATTTGTAGAGGTGAAAATGTCCTCATCAGTTTTCACAGCAGCTGTGGAAGAACCATGAGAGTTTCCCAGGGTTGAGGAAGGGCCTCATGCTCCTGCTTTCCCCCACAGACTTCTGCGGAACTTCTGCTGCTGGCTTCACCCCTTCAGCTACCTGACACACAACCTCAGGGGATGACTGGAGGGCTGTGGCAGGGTCACAGGATTGTCAGCTGCCCTTGTCTGCCTCAGGCTTCGAGAGGTAGAGAGTGAAGGAGTCTTGTGGGGGACAAAAGAGCTATTGAGGAGCCCAGTGAGGGGCTCAGGTTTAGCCTGATGAGTTTAGACTGTACTTGCCACAGGCCCGGTGCACAGGAGCACCCTGACTTTCTAGTTACTGTTGTGTGTGTAGGAAGTTAAACTATGGCCTCTAACCTCCAGCAGTCACTCCCAGAAAATGGCCCAAGACCTCTGTCTCCAGGAGGCACTGTCTTACATGGAGAGATAAGTACTTGAATCGAACTCAATGTTCACTGCCGGCCTGGGGTCTGTGAGTTAGACCTAAAAGCCTACGGGCTGCATTCGAGGCTGGCAAATTGCTGATTTCCATACTATCCCAGGATGCCTGGTGGTGGGCATGTGGGTTGTGGAAGCAGGGTAAAGGAAGATGGTTGTGTTTCCAGTGTGGAGGCAATCTGGTATGACATCTGTCCCCCACCTGCCATGGTGAAGGAGGAGGACCAGGATGCTCTGGTCCTGAGTGTCCCTGTCCTGGCTGTGTAGTTGTCACATGATCCCTGCCCAGGGAGAGGAGAGCACCCTGCTGGGGGTGGGTGTGAGTGGGTGGGCCCCCTGCTGGAGCAACCTCTGGCTGTCATTTCACCTAGTCTGCCTCGCCCTGGGGTGAAGGCCCGTATAGTTGCAAAAACTGTGGAAGATACTTTTCTTGACTCATTTTCTAAATGGAGGTGCCAACAGGGGCTGAGAAACACTAAGGGGGCCTCAGCCATGCCATCTGTTCACAGAGGATCTCGAGAGAAGCCAAGACTATCAGTGGCAGAGTGACACATCCCTCATGGAGACCAGGCAGCCCTGCCACCCCTCAAGCTACTGAGCTTTGCTTCCTGGCCAAGGGGCAGGGTTTCCTCAGGCAGCAGCCATCTGCCTCTCTCCTTGCTTACAGTGTGTTTTTGCCCCCCACCCTGCACAAACTGGAGGTGTGAGTCTTACGTCTTGCTGATCTCTGAATCCCCAGCACCTAGCATGGTGCCCAGCCTGTAGTGGGCAGACTGGTATAGCATGAATGAGTGTTTCCTCTAAAAGGGGCATGGAAACCAGTGACTATTCCTTGGCTTTTCTTATTGAAAGGGAACGGTCAGTGGCTCTTCATGGTGGCATGTCCTGATCGTCTCAGATCTTAGGTTTCATTGACTTTGACAAGGGTTCCCAGGAATGTGCATTTTTTAAAGTTCATAAGGGGGATTCTGCGTTAAATTTCCCATGAGTCATGACTTGAAAAAGAACACTTTAGGCTCTCTGCTGAGATGCTGGTGTGGTTAACATGTGTTCCCTAAAATTCAGGTATTGAGACTTGATGGCCAGTAAGATATTATCAAAAGGTGAATTTTTAAGGGGAGGTTGGACCATGGGGGCCCCCTTCCATGAATGGGATTAAGGCCCTTATAAAAGGGGCTTTGTGCAGTGTGCAGTGTTTGGCCTGCTTTCCTTTCTGCCTTCTGCCATGTGAGGATACATCGCTCCTCCCCTGGGGTGGACACAGTAACAAGGGCCATCTTGGCAGAGTAATGTTGTCCTCACCAGACACTGAACCTTCTAGCCCCTTGGTGCCTTGGACTTTTCAGCCTCCAGAACTGTGAGAACAAAATCTTCATAAATTAGCCTGTGGTGTTGCATTATAATGGCACAGATGGACTAAGATGTGCTCTGGGAAGAGATTGTTCAAGTGGCTCTTTTTCACCTCTTTTATCTTTGACTTGTGATTTTCCAAACTTTGATTTCTTTTGTGCTGCCTTATTTAATCCACTAGGTAACTTTAAAATTATCTTGAGATTAACTTTAAATTTTCAGCATGGTTAACACCAAAATAAATAAATAAGCAGATAGATAAATAAATAAATAAATACATAAATAAATAAATAAATATTACTACAGGATATACAATTAAAAACCAATTAAGTTTCTAAAATATAGGATCTTAAATTACCTCTCCTTTGTCCCCTGGAGAATGGCAGTTGTCACAGCTACCCCTGTGGTACCAGGGCCTTAGTTACTTGCCTTTATGGCACAGTTGCCTTAAAGTTGCCTGAATGGTGTGACCCAGTCTGCAGATTGAGGGTCACTATTTTCACTACATCAAACCTCCCCAGGCCCAGTTTGCACTCTGGGAGCCCTCCCTTTCCTCTGCTGAGCTGAGGTAGTAGGTCTCTCAGCCCAGCCTCTGGCTGCCCTCCCCTTTGGACATTCCTCTCAGGTGCAGATGTGGCCTCCTCTGTGACAAGCCCAGAGCACAACAACATCCAGAACAACCCGCTCTACTATGTGTGTAACAGGTGAAGCCCGAGGCCTTCAGCTGGGGGTTCACATGTTTTCCAGAAATGATCAGCCATTCTTCACTTGCCCTTCTCCCAGGTCTTCACTGACCCCAAGTCTGTTCACACCTGTCTTACAAGAAGCTGTGGAACCTTGAATGTTTCAAAATGGCTGTCATGCTCCAAGTTTCCATGGAGCCCCCTGGGTTCTAGATATCTGTAGGTGTCTCGTCACTTCTCATGCATGGGATACTGGAGCCACAGCATGGCCTGGGAGGCCTCACAGGCTGCCAGCCTGCACTGCTGGAAAGGCTCTGCCATTTTCCCCTGCTGTTTTGAAGGTCACTGAAATTAGAGAGGAGAAAGCTTTTCCTCAGCTGTGCTGCACTGTGCCCCAAAAGGTTATAGCACAAGCTGTCAGGGCGATATATTTTGGGGTCAGGTTGTCTTGGTGTGAAGCCAAGCTGTCAGCCCCAGAGGACAACATGTTCAGACCTTCTGTGTGTGAGTAGAGATGATGGCAGAGCTCACCTCAGGGAACTGCTTGTCCTTTCATTCAAAAAAATGGTTATCAAGGGCTGGCTGTGTGCCTGACAGTGCAGAGCACTGCTCTGTGGGCTAACAGTATAGGGAGGGAGGCTGGACAATGTTAAATTGCAACTGTGCAGTAAGTACAGTGAAAGATAGGAACACAGTGCCATGGAGCAAGCTTCAAGGGGTGGGAGGTTGACCTTGTCACCAGGATGGCCAGGGACATTTTGTCTTAGGACATGATAGCTGATGTGGATAACAAGAAGAGCATTCCACCCATGGACTCAGCATGTACAAAGGCCCTGTGGAGGACCAGGAGGGGAGTGTGTCACAGGGTAGTGAGGAGTGGTATTGAGTGGAAAATAGACTGGAGACCCAGCACACAGAGCCTTGCACATGCTGGTGAGAATGTTGGTCTTAGGAGCACTAAGACCAAATGTTCTGAGCAGAATGACAGATTTGTATTCTTAAAGGTGCTACTCTGGTTGGAGAATGAAAACGGAGTTGGAGGAGGAATGAGAACCAATGCACAGAAGCCAATCTGGAGATCCCTGTAGCAGCTCAGGCAGGAGGTGCTTTGTCTTCAGCCTGGGGACAGGGGAGGTGGTAAAAAGCACAGCCTTGGGGACATTCAGATCCAGAACTGATGGTCTTGGTTGGGTGGTGGAGCAGGGAGGGGTCCAGGCATCATGAAGAGTCACACTGCCTGTGCAGGGCACACTCATGGCGTGGCAATGGCCATGCCCGTTGTTTACAAGTAAGCATGCCCCTCTGTTTATTTCACATACAAGCTCTGGTCAGATGGCTTGTTTGGGGCCCCCTCTCTCTCTGAGACTGGAATTTGACCCAAAGCCATGGGGCCCATGTGCCCAGGGCTCTGCACTCTGATCCCGGTGGTCCTGGCACCAAGCATGAGCCTCTCTTTCCCCTCCTTGCCTTGTGGTATGAGGGCGGTAAAGAGAGGAACTTTCTAGCAGTTCCTCATGCTCATGCAGAACAGCCCAAGGCTTGCCAGCATGGAGTCTGCATTCCTCCCTGTGTCCCTCCCTTGGGTCCAACTCTGCCACACAGGCACAGAAGAGCAGGGCCTGGCCCTGGCCGCGCTTCTCAGATGGAGCCCGTACCTCCCTGCTGCGGGCTCTCTTGGCTTGGCCTTGTCCACCCTCATTAGCAACACCCTCTGTTCTGAGGTTTGGCCAAGCTCTTGTCTTGCCAGC
>PVHX01001497.1:0-119027 GCA_004024805.1 Geosciurus inauris | reverse complement strand
CATGCTCATGCAGAACAGCCCAAGGCTTGCCAGCATGGAGTCTGCATTCCTCCCTGTGTCCCTCCCCTGGGTCCAACTCTGCCACACAGACACAGAAGAGCAGGGCCTGGCCCTGGCCGCGCTTCTCAGATGGAACCCGTACCTCCTTGCTGCGGGCTCTCTTGGCTTGGCCTTGTCCACCCTCATTAGCAAAACCCTCTGTTCTGAGGTTTGGCCAAGCTCTTGTCTTGCCAGCTGTGACCCTGATTCCTCTCAGTATGGAGTGAGAGTCCCTCTTTGGGCAGAGCAGACTGTGGCTAGCTCAGTGACTCCCTCTTCACCAACGCAGTGTGCCATGGTGCCTCCCACAATTTGCTTTGGCTTGGAGGTGCAGCCAAACATGGTGAGGAGGGCTGGGTCTGGTTCAGGTGGCCAAATGTCATTGTCTGAATTGCCTGAGACCTTTGACACCTCCGGATATTGTAATAAGCTGCCCAGCAGGATTGGCATCTCCTGTTCCCATGCACTGTCACCATCCCTAAAGTTACGTTTTTTTCTTTTTTTCCAATTAACAAACTTGATTTTTTAGATGTTTTAAGTTTATAGAAATATTGAGCAGAAAGGATAGAGATTTCTCATCTACTTTTGCCTACCCCACCTCCCTCCAATGTCCCCTTTTCTGGACACCTTGCATTAGGAGCACTTGCCGCATGGAAGAACCAATCTTGATTCATATTATCAGTGAAGCCCAAGGTTTCCCTTGGGGCCACCATTTGTCTTATGCATTCTGTGAGTTTTGTGTGCATGTGTTATTCTCTGGTTGGGTTTTGACAGATGAATGATGACTAGTGTCCACCCTACAAGATTGTCCAGCATACATGTCTGTGCCCCTCCTGTCCCACCAGCCACTGGTAACCACTGTGCTGGTCTTTTGATGGTCTCCACAGCCTTGCCCTTTCCAGAAGGTCCTGTAGTTGCAACCAGACAGAATGGAGCCTTTCCAGATTTGCATTTAAGGTCCCTCCATGCCTTTTTTTTTCAGCTTGAAAGTTCATTTTGACAAGAGTCTTTTAAGTTAGAAAGTGCAGGGGGTCTCCTTGCCACCTGGAGCCTCTGGGTGGTTTCAGTCTCCTTCAAATGGCTTTTACACAGAATCTTCTCAGTCTAAACTCCTCTACGCACATGCTAATCACTGGATTTAGTGTTTGGTGTTAAGAAACCCAACACCGCAGAAGCTCCAGGTTTTAATTGGAATGGTTTAGTTCTCTCTGACTGCAAGAGTCAATGCTGGCCAGCCTTAGGCTGTTCCGCATGAGCATCAGGAATTACTGGAAAGTTCCTTTCTCTAACTCCTTCGTACCACTTGGGAGGGAGGGGAAAG
The DNA here is from genome assembly GCA_004024805.1 of Geosciurus inauris. NCBI lineage: Eukaryota > Metazoa > Chordata > Mammalia > Rodentia > Sciuridae > Geosciurus > Geosciurus inauris. The sequence goes on along the minus strand of PVHX01001497.1, from coordinate 117,667 downwards.
AGGGGCTCATGCTTGGTGCCAGGACCACCGGGGTCAGAGTGCATGCTGGCCTGGGTTTGGCAGTATAGGAAACCATCTTCTCTCTGGGACTGGGCTGTGACAGGCTTCTTCCCATTGTCTTTGTGTCACAGTGGGGTCATTTGAGTGTTCCTAGCCTAAGATGATTCTGGTCTGCCCTGACACAGTATCACTGTGGCTATGGATCATCTCCTTTCAGCTCAGGCCTGATCCCTGAATCACTCGGAAGCAGAACAGAGCTTCCAGTGCAGGAAGTGTGCCTTCCTAGGGAGAGGAAAGGCTGTTGCTGCCTCATTCTCTCCTTGGGTGACACCAGCCCTTGATTTGGGAGCATGTCTTTATTTCCCCCATGTCCTTATTTATCGATTATGGCCCAACACCAATTTGAGCTACTGCTGGCTTGTCTTTGTCCCTTTTCATGAGCTCCCCAGCCCCTCCTGAGTGAGGGGGAGGGTGCTGTCTTTTCAGGATGTGTGTCTTGATATCCGTGTCCCTGGGCTGCCCGTGTCCCTTGGGTATTCCCATGTAAGTGCTGCCGTGGAGACTTGGAGTTCTGGGTGGGGGCACAGTTGGCATGAGGATGGTGGCCTTCTGTCCCAGTATCCAGAGCCATTGGGTGTTCTTATTGTCCTTGCCAAACTACCTTAGCTATGACTTACTCTTAAGGACCTTGTATGGAACAACTTCCGGGTGTTCTGGTCACTTTGGCATTGTTAACAATGACCAGCTGTGCACATTTAGTGTTCCTAGGCAGAGACAAGTGCTGTTGTTTTCAGAAAGCTCTGCACCTGGGGATTTTTGCTTATAGTTTCTTTTCTTTTTTTCCTTTTAATCCTTGTGGTTTTGAACAAGTTGGTAATGTGTTAGGTCTTCACTTGCAATTTTCAGCAGTGAAAGAGTCTCTGGAAGAGACACTTTGTTGTACATTCATTATCTTCCCTTTTTTTCTTTTTAAAGAGGAATCAGCTAAGCATAGGTAATCATTCGACTTGATTCGACCTGCCAAAGGTCATATTGGCCTGTGCTGGCTTTGCACTGTGTGCCTGGACACGATCATGCCAGCTCCTCATCTAGCCCTGAGCATTAGATAGGGCTGGGATGAGTAGGAGGGTTTGCCCCAGGTCACACAGGCTGGAGGTGGCAGACACCTGGACCTGGCTCTCTCCATACCCCATGCTCAGGCACATCCCACCTGGGCCTCACTGGAGGAGTCTCACTTCTGCTGGAAGGCAGGGCAGACTAGGGCAGAGGAGGGAAGACCAGGGTTTTGGTTTGTTGGTGCTCATGCTATGCTTTGTTCAGGCCAACTCTCTGGGGGCCTTCTACCCCACAAGGAACCATTTGAGACCATGGGTGGGATGCAGCCACCATTTCTGCCTGGCTATTTTTCCTTTTTTAAAGAATGTCTACAGAGCCCTGATGATCTCTGCAGAGATTCCCCTTTGCTAAAATGAATTGCTAAATATAGGGGGAGGTTTGAGGGTGAACAAGGTGGGCCCTACACAACCTCTCTGGTGGGTGGAAAAGAGCAACCTGCATGGGGGCCTGGGGTTGTGGCTCAGTGGTAGAGCACTTGCCTAGCATGTGTGAGGCACTGAGTTCGATTCTCAGCACCACATATAAATAAATAAAATAAAGACAATTGACAACTAAAAACATATTTAAAAAAAAAAAAAAAAAAGAGCAACCTGCATGGTGGGAGGGTAACAGACCTAAGATGACCCCTGCTCAGCTTGGTTCCCTGTGGCTTTGCCACTGTCTGTATGCAGCTTCACCTCTGCTCAGTCAGCATCCAGCAGCCTCACCTGACTCCTGGGACGAGGCGGCCCTCAGCCAGTGCCCTCCCTCCCCACCTGGGCTGCAGTGCCAAGGACTCACGCCTCTTGAACAGCCTGCCAGTCCTGTTTAGTAGGTGTGCACTTCGTGCCTGCCATCTGGAAAACTCTAGTACCTGGTACTAAACTCTTGTAGCTGCCAACACACCAGTTTGCTCTGAAGTTTGGATAAGCCATGGCCCACATAAAAGCCCGAGCCAGTGCCATCTTTTACCAGCCTATTTCTGTGGCCTTGTAAGTGGTGTCTGCTTATGCCTTCACCCCTTGCATTCATTCTCCACAAAGCAGCAGGGTGACCCCTGGCAAAGGTGTGCCAGGCTGTGTCACCCCTCTGCTCAGCCTCTGCTCAGTGTACCCTTGTTCACCCAGGTTAGTTCACCCAGGCTGTTCTCTTGCTCAGGGTACAGGTCCGAGGGTAGGACCCTTTATAGGTACTTCTGAATCTCCCCAAGCTTGGCCTCCCCTCCCCCTACACCAGCCCCACTCCACTCTAGTGACCCTGGGCATCTAGCAGCTTCTGCGGCTCTCCAGGGAGCAACATGGTACCTCAGACATCTTCTCCAAGTCTTTATTCAAATGTCTCTCTTGCTGAGTCCCCCACCTCCTCCAACATGCTGGCCCTCCTCCTCCTCCTCTTCCTCCTCCTCTTCCTCTTCCACCTGCTCTCCCTCCTTCAAATTAGATCCCTAATCTGAAAATCTGAAATGCAAAATTCTCCCAAACCCAAAGCCCTTTCAATGTCATGTTGGTGCTTGAAAAAATTGGAGTTTGAAACATTTTAAATTCTCAACTGAAAAAGTCTATACCTTTGATATTCCAAAATCTGAAAACATCTGAAATCAGAAGCAGTCTGGCCACACATATATTGGATGAAGCATCCTCATTCTGAACCTGCTTCTGTGGTCTCTCTTCCCCTGTTAAGGTTTAACCCCCTAGGGGGCACAACTTCTTGTCAGTGGGTCACTCATCCCCAGCAGGTAGAAGGTGCTTTGTACGTGGATGCAGCATGGATTTGACTCAGCATGGATCCTGATGTAGATGTGCCTAGTTCTAGAACAATCCAGCATAACCAGGCATGTGAATCTTCACATCTCCTGGCCAGTGTTTGTTTAAAGTAGTTGTTTGTTAGGCAGCAGTGAGGACTGGGCTCCTATGACATGCAGGTGTGTCACAAGTCATTGGTTAATAATACTGGAAGTGCTAAATAAAGCCTATGAACCATCAGAAACCTAAAACATGTTCCAGTGTGTCTGAACAAGAAGCCTCCTCTTGCTTACCGTGTCCTGCTGTGTCTCAGGCAGGAGGGAAGGGAGGCGTTCTGCCCGGGGTGCTGGATGGCATGTGCCCATGCTGCTTATCCTCTGCTGCACTGGCCACTGTGTATGCCTCAAGTGCTCCAGCAGTGAACCCAAGCTGTGGGGTGCAGGGGATAAAGGTGGGCCGAGACCTGCTCTCCTGAGTGGCAAGAACTGCAACTCCTGCAATATTATTGAAAACATCCCTTTGCTTTACCACAGAATCAAGTTCAGTTGGACTGTTTTGATATTTTCAAAGTAGGAGTTGGGGGATTTTGCTTTGGGGCTTAGAGCAAGTTTCAGCTATTGTGGGTTATTTAACCTTAAAACAAGCATGTACTAGGGAGGTACTGGTCATAGGACATCAGACTGGAACAGCGCACCCTTGTTCACCCAGGTTAGTTCCATTAGGCCTTCCTGCCCTGGCCCCCTAGGTGCCTGTTCTGCCTGTGCAGATGTGTGCCCACCAGACACCATCCTCTATCCTCACATCAGGCTGCTCGATACCCCTCCTGTCCAGGCCTCTCTCCAAGCCTCAGTCTTGATTTTATTAAGCACTCTCTGATCCTCATGAGCCACAGTCCAGGTGAGTGCCTTAGTTTCTTTGTTTTGCTGGAGTGCTTCTTCCCAAAATGGGAGGTAAATTATGAGGACGGAAGACTCAATGTGCCAAAACGCCTATGATTTGGTTTTCGTTCTCACTTTTTAAAATTGGTGCATTCAGTTTTAAATAATAATGGGATTCATTATGATATATGCAAACATGCACAACGTAAAATTTGGCCATTTTCATTCTTTTGATTGACAGACCAGGAGGAGATGGACATCAGGGTTGGAAACCATTTCTCTTTAGGATCCTGGAATCATTGCTTGCTATGGTTTGGATGTGGCTTATCCCTTAAGTTTTATGTGCTGGCAGCTTGGTCCCCAGTGTATCAGTGTTGAGGTGGTAGAACCTTTGAGACGGAAAAGATAGGCAAGTCACTGGGGCTCCACCTTCATGAACAGATTAATTTCATTCTTATGGAGTGGATTGGGTCTTGCAGGAGTGGATCAGTTCCTGAGAGAACAACTGGCTACAAAAGAGTGAACCTGGTCCCTCCCTGGCCTTTTGCTTCCTGTCTTGCAATGTGACCTCTCACATACATTTCCCTATGTGATACCATCACCATGAGGCCTCAATCGGATCCTTACCAGGGCCTGCTGGTGCCATGCTCTTATACCTCTAGAACTGTGAGCTAAATAAACCTCTTTTCTTTATAAACCATCTAGCCTCATACAATTTATCATAGCGACAGAAAACAGACTAAGACATTGCTCTTGGCTTTGAGTACTGTTGCTGATGGGAAGTCATGGGCCTGAATTCTCTGTCCTTATGTGTGTGACCCATTTTTCTTCTGAGAGCTTCCAAGATCTTCCCTGCACCCCTAATGTTCTGATATTTTGCCATAATGTGCCATAAGTAGGTTCGGCCCCCTTTGAAGTGGAGATAATTTTTGCAAGTTCCAGGGCTGATTTCAATGTTTACTTTTTTTTTTTTTTTTTTTTTTTTTTTAGTACTGGGGATTGAACTCAGGGGCATTTGACCACTGAGCCACGTCCCTAGCCCTATTTTGTGTTTTATGTAGAGACAGGGTCTCACTGAGTTGCTTAGCGCCTTGCAGTTGCTGAGGCTGGCTTTGAACTCACGATTCTCCTGTCTCAGCCTCCCAACATGCTGGGATTACAGGTGTGCGCCACCACGCCCGGCTCGCAATGTTTAATATTATAATGTTATTTAAATATATATCACTTAAAGCCAGGTATAAACTCTTTATGTTTATGGTTCTTCCAACTATAAAATCATACCAGGATTGCAAATTAAATGCAAAATGCAATCCATGAGACTGAAATGCACACCATTCATTTACTGTGATAGCTGACTGTATTCCTTTTGTAACAGGGATTAGGTACAGATTGTTTGCAGCTCAGTGTCCTTTGAAGGACAACTTCTGGCTTCTATGGTGTGAGTGAGTCATTTATATATTAAATTTGCCCTGTGGTCTTTTTCTCATTAGCTCATGACAATTAAAGTAGTTCTGCTTGATGCAAATGTGTAGGCACAGAGTGGGCCCAGCCTGAGTTGTTCATAGGGTGCTCATCCAGAGCTTTCTGAGCATATGTTTGTGTATAGGAATTTTTTGGAATTGTCATTAAAATAAAAACACAAAGTATAAATATTTTCATAGTGGGCTCACATAATCTCAAGGGTTCAGTTTTTATTTTAGGCCTTCTCTGCCTGCTTTCTCCCAGAAGCCTTAGATAAAAGCTAGCCAGCAGAGGCTTTGGTTGTTCTTCGAGAATGTTTGGACAGGCCATAGGAGCCGGTGCATGCCACTCCCGATGTCTCTTCCTCCTGCTGCCCCCATTTGCCAGCTGCCAACATTTTGCATAGCAGTGGAATCCCATGGTTCTCTACTATTTTGAGACCACTGCTGTTAAGCTGTGTCAATGGAGCTTGAAAACCATGATCCATTTTCAAGCTGAGTTTCAGCTTGAGTATTCCTGCTCACCGCTCACTGCTGAGACACAGCTGAGTGGTTCATTTGATAAAAGCTCACATGACACCTGACAGGACTCAGCGTTAGTCTTCCGGCTAGTTGGAAGTGTGTGTGTGTGTGCGCGCATGTGCATGGTGTGGGGTGTGTGTGAGTGCGCGCCTGGCGTGGTGGGAGTGCATGTGTGGCGTGTGCATGTAGGTGTGCGTCCCCACGGCAGGCAGGGTTGGAGACTGCCTCAGTGGCACTCCTACATCCTGGGCTTGAGCTGGTGTGTCTACCCAGGCTGTGCAGAACCTAGATCTTCTCTTGACTTCTTCCTTCTCCTTCGTCCAACATCCAGTTTATCTCCACATTGCACCTATTTCCCCCTCCCTGGTTATCACTTTTAAAATCTCCTTCTCATTCTTGCCGTGGCATGTGCGACAGCCTGGTTGCCGCACCTCGGCAGCTTCCACCTCGCACCCTGGGCCTGCGGCTAGGACAGGTCTTCGCTCGGCCCTTTCCTTCCGGAGCTCAGTGACTACAGTCCCTAGAGGATGGGGACACTGGCAGCCTGTGAGCTGATGCATTTTGTTTGTCCTACACAATCTTTTAAGGAATTGTTAGCCAGTTTTTAAAAATTGAGATTCTTTTTTTAACACAAAAAATATCTATTTTGAGCCTTCCTTGAAAACTTGGGAAATCTGGCAGCACTGAGCACATATTCCCAAAAGACGACAGAAGGTGAGAGTGAAGTGTTCCCCACTGCCTTTCCTTGGGCCACATTCCTCCAGCGTGCCACACTCTCCACCACTCTTATATCACCTCCATGTGGCCCACTTTTGTCATCTGTCTTGACCCCATAACATTAATATTAGCCTGTGGACCTTTCTAGATTTCATACTCAGAATAAACCTCGTATTTTTGCTGCCTGTGCACCACTTGCGTATTGTATTATATATATCCCCTTAGTCTGTCCAAATCCTGTCATTCCAAAAGCTGACCCACCTCCTCTCTCCCTGAATCATTAAAGAAAATGGCTTTGGGTACCATTGTTTGTTATTTTGTTTATTGGAGTTTGTGCTTCTACTGCCTGTACCCCAGGGCCAGGGCCTCACAGTGTCTCACACACAATGCCTTGGGCACAGCGGGTTCTCAAGGGATGCAGGACCAAAGAGATGATGGAGATGATCATAGGCCTTCTTTTGCCAGTGAGACTGGAGTTGAGATGAAACTTGATTCTCCACTTCTGCTGGCGGGTGGGGTCTGCGTAAGTTATAGGCCTTTACAGCAGAGAAAGCCCATTTTAGTGTTAGCAGTTCATCACAGCAGGGATGCCTGCCAGCATCAGCTCTGAGGGTCGCAAAGTTTGTTGCAGCTCTTCATGGCGGGCTGTGTCCTCCAGGGTCACAGCAGACTCCAGCAGCTCACCCCAGCGGCTCACTGCCAACTTCTTCCCAGGTTCTTGTCTCCTGAATTTGAAGAATGAAACTCACAGACAAGGAAGAGGGAGTGTAAAAGAGTAGAATTTATTCAAGTGAGAAGAAAAGAGACAGAGTTCTCACAGGGCAAGCGGGGACCTTCTAGGGGTTGCCACTTGAATGTGTGAGACTAGGGGTTTATATTGCTCTTGGGTCAATGCTATTGATCCAGATTTTTGCTAATCAGGTTTTGGAAAAGTATCAGCATGCTATGGGTTAGAATTTATGCTTATCAAGACTCGGAATGTCTGAGTGGTATTGGTTAGCCCCATCTGAATTTTCCTTCAACCTGTGTTAGGAGCTGCCCTCGCTTCCGTTTTCTCCCCACTCATCAGCGGGGCCTGGGCTGGTTCACTTCGGCCCTGGCTTACTGTGCTTCAGGCCTGTGCCAGCATGGTGTGCTCTGAGCAGCTGGTGCGTACTGCCCACACTCCAGCATCCCCAGGCTGCCACTCTGCCACTGTTTCTCAATGGGAATTCATCAGTACCACCAAGAGGGCCCCTGACATGAGGAACTGTGTTAGCTAGTAACTTTCCCCAGTGACCTGGAAGACCATCGTTTCACTTCCTGTCACCACAGCCACTCTTTGGGGACACACCTTTAATGTGAGGCAAATATCCAAATGCCACTAAACCGTGGTACACTGTGGTGGATGGCTGTGGGTGTCTTCACTTTCTTGTGTGATCTGTCATTAAGGTCCTCAGTCCTACTGCTCTGAGATCCATATTCAGAACGTGGGGCTGAGGAGAATCTCCCTGAATGTAGAAGCTGCGGCGTTGGGAACACCCTGCTCTGCCGTCCTGGCATGCATGCTGAGCTCATTCTCCCAGGCTTGAAGAATCTGATTGGGAAAAGAGAGACTCACAGACGGGTGGAAAGCGCTGCTGCCTAATGAGGGCTGTGACTGCTCCATCCTGAGCACCAGGCTTGCATCAGCCTGCCCAGGTTTCCCAGCCACATGCCCTTGGGTGGTAGGAGTGACCCTGAGGTACCAGGCATGTCCTTGCCGCCTGTCAGGCCCTTTGGAGAGAAAAGGGGCTTTGCTTCCTAACTTCAGGCCAGAGAGCTAGTGGACTCTAGGTCAGGGCTGTCCAATGGAATCTTCTATGATGATGAAAATGCTCTAAATCTGGGTTGGGCGGTTGCTGTTTGGAGCATGTGGCTGGTGAGTACTCGAAATGTGGCTAGTGTTGTCATGAATTTAAATTTAAGTGCCACCTCTGGTTGCCATACGGGACAGCCCAGATCTTGAGGGTTTGGGGGGATGGGTCAAAAGCAGTACGGAACAGAGAGCCCTGTGCAATCCAGATGAGGAGACATCTGGCTGACACACAGTCAAAGCCATTTGACCAAGCTTTGCCAGGCATCAAAAATGTTTCAGGGGCTGGGATTGTGGCTCAGCGGTGGAGCGCTTGCCTTGCATGCGTGAGGCCCTGGGTTCGATCCTCGGCACCACATACAGAGCAATAAAGTGAAGACATTGTGTCCATCGACAACTTTAAAAAAAAATGTTTCAGGAAGGTTTGCAGGAACCCCGTGGCTGTGCTGTTTTGAGGAGAGCATTAGGAACTTGCTGTTGTTTCATTCCCTTTAAGAATAGTTGACACAAAGCTCCTCCTCGCTGCAGCTCCTTCATCAGGTTTTATATCCAGCTTTCTTTGCTTGATTTCATTAAGCCATGACATAAATGTATGCTTTGTGTCTACAGAATGGAAATACTGAACCAAGGGACCATTTGAGGGCAAGAGTAGGGAAAGGTAAGGAGGAGGCTGTGTAGACTGTCATACTTGGAACTTGCCAACCCATACGTTTTGTTTGGCTTTTCTTGAATGTAGTTGGCCGAGACTGGCTGGGCTGTTCTGGCATTTCATGGTAGTTACTAAAGTTACCTGGTGTTGTGGATGTACCTGAATTTATCTTGAGCTGCACTTTCCAAAACACACATGCAGCGTTTGCTCAGCTCTTCTTGAGGGACTAATTCACGATGGCCTTTTCCCTTCATTGGACTGGGTGGTCCTGTGGGTGACTGTGTGTTCCTGTTTACGGGTTGTCAGTTCTTCTGGAATCTAGTGAGTCTCTTTGTTGGTGTTTGTGTCCCTACTGGTCCTTTCACTATGGAAATTCTGGACACCTTTTGAAAGCTCTGCCACTTTTATCAAGCTATACTTTAAAGCTGTATGGACTGCTTTCTATTTGGGGTCTCCCAAATAGTTCCCCTTCTTCTCTTACCAGTGTTCCTTTCCAACATGATTCCAAATATACACAAAATTAGATGGCTAGATACAAAAATGTCTGGGCAAGAGAACACCAACATGGTGGAGGGGCAGTGGTGGTGGCCAGGGAGACTGGCACATGTAGAGCAAAGCAATACCCGTGTCCTGTGGGGGTTCCCAGTGTTCTGGTAACAAAGTGCAGCTTTGAGATCTTCCAGCATCTTCTTCCCTGACAGACACACTAGTTAGTACCCACTTCCCTGACCCACCCTGAGAAGAGGTTAAAAAATGGCATGTCATTGGAAATAGGTGCTTTGTATCAGTCTGAGAGGTTGACTGGCTGGATCTAAGTGAGGGATGGGTGGATCCTGGGGAAGGAGGGAGAAGTCACAGCAGCCCAGCAGCATCCACTCAGAGACCAGGGATGCCTGTGTTTGTTGGCTCATGCAGATGAAGTTCCCAGGACAAGGTACCCACAACTATTCTCAAAGTCAGATTCATACCCCTCACCTTGATATCCTGGAAAGATTGTGTTTTAATTTTATTCTTATAGCTATTTGCTAGCAAGAAGCAGTTGTCCCCAGTTCTGAGGTTGTTAGAATTTTCTGAGATATGTTTTTTTTTTTCATCTCTTGGTTTGGGGGGGTGGGTTGAGATTTTTTTTTTACCCTAATAATACTAAGGATGTTGGAATTGCCCCTCTACTTAAGGTTCAGTTTTCATGGATTGCATGTCTTACAGTATCATAGAAATAACCACCAGTTCTCAGGAGTCTTATCTGTGTGTCAGGTACTATTCTGATGACTTGATATCAATTAACTAATTCAATCCATGCATCAAAGGGTAGTTGGCATTTAATATATCATTTATATAGGTGTGGAAACTGAACAGAATAAGTTGCCCCGGAGTCACAGCTGACCTTGACCCAAGCTGCCAGACTCCCTGAATCCATGTGCTAGCAAGAGAAAGGTCACCTTGCAGGCCGACTCTTGTCAAAGCATTGAAACTTCCTACTGCTAGATCACCAGCTTCTGTTAGTAGGTAAATGATCCCTAAGTGCAGATATGAAAGTACAAAAGCCTCCTTCTACCAGGTAAAGCCTTGCAGATGAGACCTGAAATGTGCACATCCATAATAAATACTGGTGTCCAGGTGGGTTAGCTCTTAATATCTGAACAAAGGCTCTAAACAGAAATTCTCCACAGGAGCAGGGATAAGTCACTAGCGCATCCAAGAGAAGGTTGTTTCTGGAATTTTCTTACCCATTAAGGGTCTGCCCTTGGGATCTAGTGTTACTAGGGGTAGGGGGTGATATTCCTGTTTCTCCAATATACTCCGGTCCTTGTTTCTGTACTGGAACCAAACACACAACAGGTTGAGTACTACTACTAAGTTCATTTTCCTAGGAAAAAAGTGTTCAGAAAGTCAGGCTTGCCCCAGAAGTCAAGATGAGATGGCTTACACAGAGCAGCTAAGCCCGGTGACCTCTCAGGGGTCCAAGTGTGCAGCTTTCTCTCCAGCTCCTGCAGATAGTTCTCTGCCATCCCTGTGGCTGGGAGGAGTTAGGCTGCAGGTGACTGCACATAGAAGATGAAATGTAAAATTGCAGGTCTCTCATGTGCTATTTTATTTTGACATTTTAAGATGATGTTCTGGGAGGTCTATAAGTGGTTTAGGTAACAGAAGAGATGAGAGGGAGCCAAGGTCTACTTCTGTTAGAAGTTCAGATTCCACGTTGGATTAGGCAGAGGGGAGTGAAAGGAGGGGAGGGGACATGGGAGTTGGAAGGTGTTTTAGTCAGCTTTTTCATCGCTGTGACTAAATGACTCGACCAGCACAACTGTAGAGGAGGAAAAGTTTATTTGAGAGCTCATGGTGTCAGAGGTCTTAGTTCATAGAAGGCCAGCTCCATTCCTCAGGGCTTGAGGTGGGCCTGAACAGCATGGCAGAAGAGTGTGGCGTAAGGAAGCAGCTCACATGGTGACCAAGAAACAGAGAGAGACTCCATCTCGAGACACAAAATATATACCCCATCGCCATGCCCCCAGCAAACCACTTCCTGTAGCCATATCTCACCTGCCCCAGGCACCACTCAGTTAATCCCATTAGGGATTAATTCACTGATTAGTTTAAAGCTATAATCAATCATTTCTCCTCCAAACCGTCTTGCATTGTCTCATACGTGAGCTTTTGGGGGACGCATCACATCCAAACCATAACAGAAGGACAGTAGAATGAATTGGACATTATTACCCTATATGCATGTATGACTACATGACCAGTGTGATCCTACATCATGTACAACCAGAAAAATGAGAAGTTATACTCCATGTATATATGATGTGTCGAAATGCATCATACTGTCATGTATAACTAATTAGAACAAAGTTTTAGAAAAGAAAAAAAGTTCAGAGTCGAAGTTAGCCAGGTCTTTTGCCTATCTTGTTTTTTCTTCTGGACTGGATGCCTTTGGTTGCTCAACCCACACTAGCTAAAATCAGATACAGGGTTTGTTCACCTACCCAGAGGTGGTTCAACCTGATGTCTTGGGAATTTTATCCAGAACCCACTTTTCTGTTGTAGTTTCTCCCTTCTCTTCCCAGCATGGAGTCAGCCTCATCAGGAACCAGCCTCTCTTTGTGGTTTCCAGGGCTATGCGCTTCCTCAACCTATGCTCAGTTCAGAAGGGGTGAGGGTGCTCTTGAAGGAACACCTTCATTCTCAGAGTCTCCCGGGGTCTCAGTTGGATCACACATCCTCTTCAAATCAGAAATGGCTGGGGCATTGCTAGTGCCCCCAAACCTGTGGACCCCAAGCTCTGAAAGGAGATGTGGATCCGTGAATAAAGACTGAACAGGCAGAGAAGGGTAGATGCTGGGTGGGAAACTGCAGCTCCCCTGACCCTCTCTGTAGTCTGCCTGGCTCAGCCACTGGATACACAGGTGGGACCTTCTGTTAGCATGGAGAAAATTATCATTTCTGAATGGCACTTGTTTCTACTTTGTGACTCTTAAATCTCTTAGCTCTCTCCCTTCCTCTGTGGCTTTCTCCCCTCCCTCCTTTTTTCCTCTTTTCTCTTTCTCCTCCTTCCCTATCTTCTCTTCCTTTCTTAAATCTTTTCCCATTCCTGTCCTCTCCCTGACCTCCTCTTCCCCCAATTCTCTCATTCCCCTTCTAACTCCTCATCCCCTTTCCATAGATAATCTAGTCATTTATTTAACTCAACTGAATTGATTTGGCACAGTCGAGTTTTCTCTTAAATAAAATGCCTTCGTATTTGCCCCACAGGAAGAAGAAATGCCAGACGTGGAAATCGACATTGACGACCTTCTTGATGCAGACAGTGAGGAAGAGAGAGCATTAAAACTACAGGTAAGCAGCTTTCAAGATGCAGACCTTTCCCAAGCTGGGGTTATGGTTCAGTGGTAGAGTGCTTGTGTAGCACGCGTGAGGCCCTGGGTTCAATCCTCAGCACCACATAAAAATAAATAAAGATATTCTGTCCACCTACAACTAAAACATAAATATTAAAAAAAAAAAAAAGATGTAGACCTTCCCAGTCACAGATGTTTGAATTTACTTGGTCTCCAAGGCTTTGCCAGAGCTGATTCTGTCCTATGGTGACATTGGTACCAGGGCTTGGATGGGGGGCATTTTGCATAGAAAGAAGCACTGGTGTGCTGGTCTTTACCCTCATAAGCTGCATCTCTGATGATAAAGCAGCTTTTTTTTTAATGTTTATTTTTTAGTTGTAGGTGACAGAATATCTTTATTTTATTTTTATGTGGTGCTGAGGATCGAACCCAGTGCCTTATACGTGCTAGGCGAGCACGCTACCACTGCGCCATAATCCCAGCCCCTAAAGCAGCTTTTGATTGTAATCAGTTCTCTAAGCACTTTTGGGGTGTGACTTTCTCCAGCTTCATTTTGCCAGCAGAGGGCTGGTTCCGGCTCCAAAGATCATTTTCTAGGGAGGACAGTGTGTCCACAAGCGTATAGGACGGAGACGAACTGAGCGGGACTGGACATTTCCAAGCCCAGGGGTGGATTGTATCATGCTTCAGATTAATTTCTGGATTAGTTTGCTTATGGCATAATTCTATTTAGTAAGGTGTCTTTTAATAGATGCTCACCTGATGGCATTCTAGTGTATTAATCAAGGTGGCGACATCTGTTTCCCTAGTGGAAAGCAATGAAATAGGTGCAGTCCTTCTCAGAGGAGGTCAAATCTATCATTTTATAAAATTGCATTTGGAAGTTTCTAAAACTAATTAGCCTTTAACCTGCCATTGTTCTTAATGTCCACTGATAATTACTGTTAATGGCTGTTGGTTATCACCAATGACAAATGGTTACTAAGGCAAATCAAAGGGCACATTTTAATGCATTGATTTATTTAACGTTTTAATAATTACTAGTGTCCCTTAAGTGGTGGACAGCATCAGTTGTAATGATTATTTCTTGTGGGTAGATTTAGTTGGGAGACAAGAGCATCCTAGTTATAAAAGTTAAAAAGTAAAAAGATTAAGTAGATATCAGTTCTGTAGCAAACAGTGACATAAAAAGGTTGTTTAAAAATCAAGAACTTAAAAGGGGCTTTCTTAGCTGTCATTCCCCTACCCTTGATTCCTAGCTGAGACATGGAGCCTGAGGAGATTTGGCTCCTAAGCTGACCTGTGGCTGAATCATGGCCAAGCCCCCTCTCCAGGTCCACTGTGATTGCTACCCTCTTGCACAGGTGGTCTCAACTTCAAGTATATCCACTTTAATATTAACCCAAGTAGAGAGCCCAAAGGAATGGTGGATGTGCATGATAATCATGGACCAGGTGAGTGGGATTGAAACCCTGGGGATCCCTCTGGGTTACGTTCAGTTAATGAAAGAAAACCGCAGTGGGGCTTTGACTTCCTGTTAAGGGCCATCCTGGGTTGAGCTTCTGGAGTTAGTCTGCGTCTCTCTGCAGACTAGAACCTGATGGCCACTTTCACATCCTCCTCCTTCTTTAAAGTAAGTTCTTCTCCTTAGTGAGGTGCTCATAATCCGGTCAGGGGCTGGGTTTTGTTTTCAATGCTACAATAGCATAAAAACCTAGTCTTTTTCTTTTTTAAAACTTCCCAAAGTAAAGGTGTGCATGCATGTACGTGCATCCTTGTGTATCTTCATATTTTCGAATGACCAACTGGTGTCAAAATAAAGTGTGATTGTGGATAACCAATGTGAGGTCTTGATTTACCATTGTAAAAATAATCATACAAAATTATTTTAATTTCACTTTAAAAGTGGCATTGAATTTTAAAATAATGAAACTGATTTTCCATGTGTTTAATTCTAGGAAGCCCTTGTAGATTGCTACAAACCAACAGAGGTAAGCAAATCACTTTTCCTGAATGCCATGTTTGAACTGGTTTTTATTAAAACAGTTTTTCTGTTTTTAATGCTAAATCACAGTAGATGAATGCTAATTGACTGTTGTTATCTGCGAATGTGTTATGTTTCACAGTACGACTTCATTATTTCTAAGCTTAAAGTGTCTAGTTCAGGAAGACTTAAAACTAATGAAATGGAGTGTGTCATTTGCTTTAGATAAAAGCCAAACTTCAAACAAAATTGTGAAAGGGTGTGTAATCATTATAAAATTTTAGATTTATAACTAGAAAAAAACATCCTTTCGGTTTATAGGAATATATTTTTAATAAAGCTTAAGGCCAATTCCGTTTTTTAAAAAAATTACCTTTATTAAGATAAAAATTTGATGGTTTGTTTGGGTATTTATAGTGCATATCAGTATTAGTAGAAAAACAATTGGAATTAGTTGGAATAGACTGAGGTATTTAATATAGACTCTAACGACTGAAAGCAAGAATATGGTAGAGATTCATTGAAAATATTAGCAAAAGAAGTATTTTTGGTTAGTTCCTGTGATAAATCAGAGGCATTGGAAGATTCGTCAGATGTTTTGAAATTTGTTGTAACATCAAAGCAATTGGTGGTAAGTCTTGTGATTTCTGAAGTGGTATATTATAAAGGAAGAAGAAAATGCTTTTGTGAGTGTGTGAGGTTTCAATAATTAAGATGTTTTATGATCATTTGGTTTGAGGCTAATTACCTATTTGAGTTGTATTCTTACAACCTTTAGTTTTGATTACATCTTGCAGTCACAGAAATTTTAAACTTTAGTTATTAAGATACCTACTTTTACACGTCAAAAAAGGAAAATTTCAGACCAATATCCCTGATGAATATAGATGTAAAAATTCTCAATAAAATTTTGGCAAATCACATACAAAAGCATATTAAAAAACTAGTGCACCATGATCAAGTGGGGTTCATTGCAGGGATGTAAGGTTGTTTTAACATACAGAAATCAATAAACGTAATCCATCACATCAATAGACTTAAAGATAAGAATCACATGAGTCTATCAATTGATGCAGAGAAAGCATTTGACAACATACAGCACCCTTTCATGTTCAAAACACTAGAAAAACTAGGGATCGTAGGAACATACCTCAACATTGTTAAAGCAATCTATGCTAAGCCTAAGGCCAAAATCATTCTAGATGGAGAAAAATTGGAAGCATTCCCTCTAAAAACTGGAACAAGACAGGGATGCCCTCTCTCACCACTCTTATTCAATATAGTCCTTGAAACTCTAGCCAGAGCAATTAGACAGACAAAAGAAATTAAAGGGATACGAATCAGAAAAGAAGAACTCAAACTATCATTATTTGCAGACGACATGATTCTATACTTAGAGGATCCAACGTATTCCACCAGAAAACTTCTAGAACTGATAAATGAATTCAGCAAAGTTACAGGATAGAAAATCAATATCCATAAATCAAATGCATTTCTACACATCAGCAACGAGTCCTCTGAGAGAGAAATTAGAAAAACTACTCCAATCACAATAGCCTCCAAAAAAATAAAATACTTGGGAATCAATCTAACAAGAGTGGTGAAAGACCTCTACAATGAAAACTATAAGACACTAAGGAAAGAAATTGAAGAAGATCTTAGAAGATGGAAAGACCTCCCATGCTCTTGGATAGGCAGAATCAATATTATTAAAATGGCCATACTACCCAAAGCACTATACAGATTCAATGCAATCCCAATTAAAATACCAAAGTTCTTTCTTATAGAAATAGAAAAGGCAATCATGAAATTCATTTGGAAAAATAAGAGACCCAGAATAACCAAAGCAATCCTGAGCAAGAAGAGTGAAGCAGGAGGCATCACAATACCAGACCTTAAACTTTACTACAAAGCTATAGTAACAAAAACGGCACGGTACTGGCACCAAAATAGACATGTAGACCAATGGTACAGAATAGAAGACACAGAGAGTAATTCACAGAAATACAGCTATCTGATACTAGACAAAGTTGCCAAAAACATACATTGGAGAAAAGATAGCCTTTTCAACAAATGGTGCTGGGAAAACTGGAAATCCATATGCAGTAAAATGAAACTAAACCCCTATCTCTCACCATGCACAAAACTCAACTCAAAGTGGATAAAAGACCTAGGAATTAGACCAGAGACCCTGCACCTAATTGAGGAGAAAGTAGGTCCAAACCTTCATCACGTGGAATTAGGCCCCGAATTCCTTAACAAGACTCCAAAGGCACAATAAATAAAAGCAAGAATCAATAAATGGGATGGACTTAAACTAAAAAGCTTCTTCTCAGCAAAAGAAACTATCAATGGGGTGAACAGAGAGCCTACATTCTGGGAGCAAATTTTTGCCACATGCACATCAGATAGAGCACTGATCTCCAGGATATATAAAGAACTCAAAAAACTTAACACCAAAAAAACAAACAACCCAATCAATAAATGGGCTAAGGAGCTGAATAGAAACCTCTCAGAAGATATACAATCAATAAACAAATATATGAAGAAATGTTCAACATCTCTAGCCATTAGAGAAATGCAAATCAAAACTACTCTCAGATTTCATCTCACCCTAGTCAGAATGGCAGCTATCCAAAATACCAGCAACAATAAGTGCTGGTGAGGATGCGGTGAAAAAGGCACACTCAAACATTGCTGGTGAGATTGCAAACTGGTGCAACCAATCTGGAAAGCAGTATGGAGGTTCCTTAAAAAACTTGGAATGGAACCACCATTTGATCCAGCTATTCCACTCCTTGGCCTATACCCTAAAGATTTAAAAACAGCATACTACAGTGACACAGCCACTTACTTCAATGTTTATAGCAGCACAATTCACAATTGCAAAACTGGAAGCAATCCAGATGCCCTTCAATAGATGAATGGATAAAGAAACTGTGGTACATATACACAATGGAATATTATTCAGCAATAAAAGAGAATAAAATTATGGCATTTGCAGGCAAATGGATGGAATTGGAGAACATTATACTGTAAGTAATTGGAATGGAGAACATTATACTGGAAGTAAGCCAGTCCCAAAAAACCAAATGCCGAATGTTCTCTCTGATTAGTGGATGCTGATACATAAGGGGGGTGGGAATGGGAATATAAGAGAATATAACTCTGGATGGGGCAGGGGGGAGGAGAGAGGAGGGAAAAGGGAAGGGGTGTAGTAAAGATGGTTGAATGAGATGGTCATCACTACGCTAGGTGCATGTATGAAGACACAAATGGTGGACTCTATCTGGTTTGCAACCAGAGAAATGGAAAAATTGAGCTCTATATATGTACTATGACTTGAAATGCATTTAAATAAATTAATTAAAAAAAGATACCCACTTTTAGTAAATGTAATACATATTCATATTTTTGAAAACCAAAATATATTGTAAGGCTCATAAGGAAAAAATAGTACCTTTTTCTATCTCTTGGCTTCCTCTTTACAGTGATACACACACACACACACACACACACACACATATACATATATATATATATATCACTTTTGCTTCCCTGTTATTTACTCTTATATTCCTAAATATGCATTTACTTTTTTTTCATTTATTGACTTAAAGGGAAAGATGATTTACTCTTTTACTCTTCACATAATTCCTTTCCATCCATCCCACGATAAAATTATAGAACAGTATTTTGTTAAATCAGTAGTTGAGAGTAATAATATTATGATTTAAAAAATATTTTTCACTACTGAGCCCACACTGAAATATGACCATGACTCCTTTCTTATATAGTCCTTTGTTTTTCCTGGAGTTGATAACTGCCTTTTCTTTTATTTTGTCTAGTACCTATTGCTATTTTATTGCTCCAGTGTTTTTTGTCAAACATATAATATATTTGCTCTGTGCTTAAACACTTCATTACCATCCCCCTACCCTCAGACTTTTCTCCTGGAGCAGCTGTACAGCAATCTGGAATAGAACTTTACTTACAGATATTTGGGGAGTTATTATGAGTTAAAACAATTAGATATTTGGAGAGTGGTTTTAAACTGTTGTGACAGGTTAGACAAGACAGGTAGGATTGTAGTTAAAAACAGTGATGGATTATGCAGATGAATAACCAGGTGATGTGGAGGTGGAGAGGTTGCTGGTAAGGGCAACTGGACTGGATGCAGAAATGTCATTTACTCATTTGCTTATTCCGTTTTTCTTCAGTACTCCACCCAAGTGGAGAAGTTCCTTTTTGTTTATTTAGGTGAGAAGGTTTGTACTTGCAGATTTCTGATTGGCTCTACAGGCAGCCATCAGTAGACACCTCATTTTCTCACTGTTTCTCAATGAGCCCTGTTCTTCCTCCCCCACTCCACATCCCAGTTTTTGCAGTGCTTAGGGAACAAAATATTTACAGTGGTTAACAGTCATGCAATTAAAGGAAGATAGTGGGTTTGCCCCTGGAACAAAAATCTCCTCAACTAGTTTTGATGTGGAGGCTTAAGGATGAAGGATGTAATATTTGCATATTCTTCAGAGTTTTGAAAGAAGAAAGGAGGAAAATAAGCTGGAGCTTCCAAGTGAATATCTCTGTGTTCTTTTTTTTTTTTTTAGCTCATGGTTTCTAGGAATGGAAGTGCTGTGAAATGCTGAGAAATTTTATTTAATTTTGTTTATATATGAAAGGATCATTTCAGAAAGGCAGGGCAGTTTTGCCTTTGAACTGATGTTCATAAGAAATAGATTTTTCTGGCACTTGGATTGTGAGATAAGAGTAATAGCTTCTATTTTTCCAGAGATCTGTAGTTCACTTTGCATTAACATCCATTATTTTATTTTGGACTCACAATGATCACTTAAAGTGAAGAGGTTTGAGCAACTAGCCCATGGTATCAGAGCAGTGAGCCAGCAAGCTAGGACTCCCCGAGTGTCTGACAGCTGATCTTGCGCTCTGTCTGCAATCTTCCTCAACTACTTAATTCAGTGAAAGATTAAGACTTTAAAGGACTTTGTCCTAGCTGAACTAAATGGAGGTGTGATATTTGATCAAAATTATTTTACATACAATTAGTATACCGCTTTGAAGTTAGAAATGTAAGGAAGATGTCTTTGCTGACTCAAATACATTTATTTATAGCCTCATTGCAGAAGTAGAGTAGAAAGAACACTGAACTTTGAGTCAAGATTCACGCTAGTGCCTGTACTAGCTTTGTGACTATAAGCAATTTTTTTTAACCTCTCCGAGCCAGTTTCCTCCTGTATAAAATGGAGGTAGTCATAACTACCTCTTTGGATTTAGTAAGAAATTTATGCTGTTTAGTAAGAACTATTTAGTAAGAACTATAATTACTAAGCATTTAATATGCCAGGCACTGATCTAATCTTATATTAAATCATTCCATCTTTTTTTCATGAAAATTTTAAACATTTATTCAATCATCCATAACTTTAAAAATGTTTTAGTAGATTTAATTTTTTAGAGCAGTTTTAGGTACCTGGTGAACTTGACCAGAAGGTACAAAGATTTCCTGTATACAACCCCAGTCAACATCTCCCAGAATGATGTATTTATACATTACTATTGATTAACCTACACTGACATATCATGATCACCCAAAATGCACAGTTCATATCAAGGCTTGCTCTTGGTGTTTTGCATTCTATGGGTTTTAACAAACATATAATGATACACATACTCACCATTACAATATCAGTCAGAGCAATTCTCATTACCCTAGAAATTCTGTGCTCCGCCTGTCCATCCTTCCTTTCTCCCTCACCTCTGATAACCACAGATCTTTCTACTATCTCCATAGTTTTACTTTTTTCAAAGTGCCATACTGGAATCATACAGCAGGTAGCCTTTTCAAACTGGTGTGTTTTTCTTATAATATTATAATATGCATTTAAATTTGGTCTATGTCTTTTCACTGCTTGTTAGCTCTTTTTTTTTTTTTTTTAGTGCTGAATAATTTTTCCATTGTCTGCCTGGACCACAGTTTATCTATTCATTGACTGAAGGGCATTTTGGTTGTTTCCAAGTATTGGCAATTATGAATAAAGTTGCTATGTGCATTCTTATGTAGGTTTTTGTACCAGTGTTTTCATGTCCTTTGGGTAAATCTCAAGGAATTGTATGGGAAGAGTATGTTTAGTTTTGTAAGAAACCTCCAAACTCTTACAGTGTGGCTGTACCATTTTCTGTTCTCATCAGCAATAAGAATGAAATCTCATTGCTTTAAATTGCATTTTCCTCACGATGTAGAATTTGGAGCATATATTTATATGCTTGTTATCTGTATATTTTCTTAGGTGAGGGTGTCTGTTAAGGTGTTTGGTTCATTTTTCAACAAGGTTATTTTTCTTATTATTGAATTATTAAAATTCTCTGTGATTGAGGGTGTGGCTCTGTGGTATAACTCTAGTCTAACATGCATAAGGCCGTGGGTGCAATCTCCAGTACCACACACCAAGAAATTTCTTTGTGCATCTGGCTAACAGCTCTTTATCTCCTTTATCTTTTGCAAATATTTTCTCCCAGTCTGTAGCTTCTCTTTTTATTCTCTTCACAATGGTTTTCATAGAGCAGAACAATTTATTTTGATTAAATCCAGCTTATCATTTCTTTCATGAATCTTGCCTTTGATGTAGTATCTAAAACTAATTGCCAAACAGCAGATGATCTGGATTTTGTCCAGTGATATCTTTTAAGAGTTTTATACACTTAACTTTTTACATTTAGATCTATGCATGATGCATGTGGATGTTCGCTTGTCCCAGCACCATTTGTTGATGGTGGCATTCTTGTATACTGTCCTTGATCCTTCATAAAAAACAGTTGATAATATTCATGTGGGTCTATTATGTTCCATAGATCCAACTGCCTTTTCTTTCACCAGTTCCACACTGTTTTGATTACTTTAGCTTTATAGCAAGTCTTGAAGTTAGATAGTGTCAGTTCTCTGAACTTGTTCTTCTCTTCCAATATTGTATTGGTTATTCTGAGTCTTTTACCTCTCCCTATACACTTTGGAATCAGTTTATTTTGACTGAGATTGCATTGAATCTATAGGTCAAGCTGCAAAGAACTCACATCTTCGTGATGTTGAGTCTTCCTGTCCATGAACATGGAATACCTCTCCATCCATTTCTTTTGAGATAGCCTCACACTTAGATTATTTTTCCAGCTTCATCCAGTATACTATTGAGTCCATCAAAGGCATTATTCATTTCTGTTACACTGTTTTTGATCTTTGTAATTACATTTTGGTTCTAGGATGTCCATCTCTCTGTTTGCATTGCTATCTGTTTTTGTATGCAGTCTCCTTTATTCATTGGAGTCCTTAGCATATTAATCATAGTTGTTTTAGATTCCCAACATGATAATTCCAACATCCCCACTGTATCTGAGTCTGGTTGTAATGACTGCCTTTTCTCTTTGAACTTTGATTTTGCCTTTTACTTTTGCCTTGTAATTTTTCTTGAGAGCTGGACATGATGAACTGGATAAAATGAACTCCTGAAAATAGTCCTTTAGTAATGTGGAATTAAGGTTTGGGGAAGGAAGTATTCTTCAGTACTGTGCTTAGGTCCTAATCTTTATTGAGCCTTTGTTCTTGGACTGTGAACTTCACAAGTGCTTCTCAAGTTTCTCACCATACCCTACTCCCTTTAGTTGGGACGGAGGGACAGAGCCAGCAGGAGTTGGTATTTCCCTTTTGCTGAGTGAGTTAGGCTCTGGTAAAATCCAGCAGTGCAGGCTTAGGTTGGTTTTTCCCAAGTGCAGTACTTAAAAATAGAATGCTCTGGTGTATTTCACATTGTTTTTGTTTTTGTTTTTCTTCTCCTCTGCTGGAATCACAGAGGAATTTTTCTCTGATGTTCAATGTGAAGACCTGGCAGAACTCTTAGAGGTAAAACTCACCAAATGTGAGTAAAAAAACCTGTTTTTTATGAAGGATCAAGGACAGTATACAAGAAAGCCACCATCAACAAATGGTACTGGGACTAAGTCTCCTTGGAGTTTTAATCCTTCAGATTTGTCCACTGTGACTCTAGCAATTTATCAATTGCAGTTGAAATTTCCCACCATGGCTCTAGAAGTTGCTGCTTGTGGGTTTCTGCTCTAGTGAGTGTGGATTCTCTGTATTTACTGGTCAGCTTCTCTAATTACATGATCTCTAATTGTATGATCTCTGACTTCACTGTTCTTATGAATCTAAAAACTGTTGATTTTTGAGTTTGCTCAGCCTGGTAGGATAGAGTGGCAGTATCCAAGCTTCCTGCATGCCTGAGTAGAAAAAGGAAGTCTTATTTAATCTTCAGGACAAAGCTATGAGATTGACATTTATTCCATTTTTTTTGACCTAGAGATTGTGGTATGACCTGTCCTTTTACTAATCAAAGCCTATAAGTTGCTATGCATCCAGAGTTCATGAGGATGACTCAGTCTGAGAGTAGGTGGCAAGAGGCATTTCAAGTGCTAGTAATCTGCCAGGTCATGGAAATGTCGTGACCATGCTGTGGTATGGGTGATCCTGGTTTATAAATAGAAATTGACCAGTGTTTTCTGAAAGACAGGCCTGCTCTGTTCTTCCTGTGTTGGTAGTAGGAAGGCAAACCCTACTTTAACTCTGATATCAGGGTGACTATGCCATTTTTCTGATGGCCTTTGGTAGGGGCCATCATCAACTTATCCTATTCACATCAGTTTTCTATTCATTTAGCATCCTAAGCTAGCTCTGAAAATTATTGTTCATTTTTTGTGCATATGGAAGTAATCCTTCACTGAGCTGATGAGGGTCAGAATATCCAAATGTGTTATTTAGAACACATAAAACAGGTGTGGGGACTGGAGGAGATGCAGCTTGCCACTGTACTACATTCCCTTCATGCACTTGCTTAGCAAATGTTTATGGAATATCTGTGGGTCTCTTAATTATTCTAAGGACCAGGACATAGAAGTGACTGTCTACATCCAAATTTAAAACCATGTCTTAGAAAGCCACAGGTAACTTCAATAAGAATTTAAATGCTCAAAGACCATTAAGATAGGCATAAAAGGACCGAAATGCCAGATTTTCAGTTCATTCAATGGTTCTCTAAGTTAAGAAACAAACTGCTTGCCAGAATGTGGTTGTAGGGACCTGTTGTTGCTGAAGGAACAACCATGTTGTTCAGTTTAATGAGTCCAAGTGTCCACAGGCAGAGGGACCCCTCTCTCAAGGTAGACCCTTTCCATCTGTCCCCTGCAGTCTTGGGCTGGGATGATAAACAAGAGCTTGAGTGAGAAACTAATGAATTGAAAAAATGTCACCTTTTAAAAGGGATCACCCTTCCAAAAACCCTCAGATAATTTTTTGCATATCCTCGGTTAAAAACAATACTGGTGAAAAGTGTCACAATAAACATGAGTATTTTAAAAGGGGGGCGGGGCAGGTATGACCTTCAGAACAATGTTTCTGAAGAGAGAGAGAATTGAGTGCTTCCAACAAAAGACCAGAGTCAGATGAAAACTACTCTCTAGTGGTGTGGCCCTTGGCTGAGAAGGCCCTGTAATGTTTTGTGTAATCGGGCAGGTTGGTGTTAAATCAGTGGGACTTATTAGCTAGAAACCTGTAGCTTTTCCTAGTAGCCAAAAAGATCTTGGGCCTAGTCTGCCAGTTGCTCACACACTTTGTTTTGGACTCTTTGTTTCCCACGTCTCTTCTGCTCAGGCAAAAGGCTAGTACATGAGGGAGCCGGGATTTGGACCCACATTTCAGTCTGAATCCTCTGCCCCATCTACTTCCCACTGCCTCTCTCTAAGTTTTCATGAGAAGATCACAAGCTTCACTTGGGAATATTTATAAAATCTAATAGGATTGTCTTCATCAAGAAAGCCAACCCAGAAATGTTAGGTAAGCTCACCATAGACATACAGTCATGAGAAAAACTCTTCATTTATTATTATTTTTTAAAATATCACTTTATTTTAATTTTATTTTTTTTAATGTGGTGATGGGGATTGAACTCAGGGCCTTATGCATTCTGGGCAGGCGCTTTACCACTGGGCTATCTCCCCAGCCCCAAAACTCTTCATTTATTCCCGATCTTTATTCAACACTATCTGTGAAGTTAGGGAACAGTCCACAAGACCACTCTCACTTCTGATACCAATTGCAAGTTTGGGGGTTCCCAAGATCAATCTCAGGTTTGATAATTCACTAGAGGAGCACATAGAACTCATTGAAATTGGTTATACTTACAGTCTCAGTTAATTACAGTGAAAAGTTACAATTAAAATCAGCCAAGGGAAGAGACCCACAAGCTAAAGTCAGGGAATTTCTCAAATATGGAGCTCGCAGGTGTCTCTTCCCTATGGAATCCACAGGGTTCATTTTCTTAGCAGTGATGTTCGTGCAGGGTAACAACCAGGAAGCTCCCCTGAGCCTTGGAGGTTGGTCATATCAACATGGTTGATTGCCCATGTGGCTGCCCTCAGTCTGTATCTGATACCACATGACCCAAAGCCCCCACTCTAAATCACCGTGTTAGACAACCTGGTGTGATCCAATCTTCCCAGGGAAACAAAACTTTTGGGGGAGGGGGTCACAGACATTCTAAGGGTTTGAAGCTCACCTCTCAGGAGCTGAGGACAGAGACCAGGTGTCTTTTTTTGACAAGACTAAGATCTTTACCACATGCTTTTTAGACACAGGACGACCCTGAGAATCATATTTATGGTGATGGTAACAATAACAGTGACATAAGGAAAAGTAACATACCATTATGGGAAAAGCCATGTGTGTCTTGCTTCAGGTGGCCCCCTCCCAAATAATGAATGATGTTATTTTTATAAAAGACATGGTGGACAAAGCACAGACTTTACATGGAGCTGGACCTGGATGACATTTTCTAATGATCAATTACGATTTTAGGGTCCTTTCTTAGTCATTAAATTCAGAGAGGTCATGCCTCTATTAAAAACAGATCTACCTTCTCTCCCTATATCTAGACTTATCTGGACAGAAGAAAATATGAATTAAAGACCATTTAACACATAGTATTTGGATTTCTATATCTTTGACAAAGAAAGGATCAAACCAAATCCAAAAATGTTTGAAAATGGGTTTCTTTTCTTTAGACAAGATTCAGGTATTTGAAGCTGTGAGAAAACATTGGCAGCAGTGACACCATTTTATGATCCAGACCCCATCCTGTGCTGTGGTGACCTCAGGATGGTCACCATCCTGTGGACTTGCTAACATGCCACAGGAAAGTTATTTGCTGAGAAGGAACATTCTGAGGATTGTACAAACCAAACTCTTCCCTACAAAAAATGGTGGCCAATGAGCTAGAAGTAAATTTATCCTCCAATCATGTGTTGATAAACAGTCTGTGTAACCCACTTAACTTCCTCTTTTACTTTCAAAGCACCCTCTGAATCCCTCCTTAATGGGATGCATGCTGCTTTCTGGAGGAATCTATGCTTCCCAAGTTGCAATTGTAGGACTTCAAATAAATGCTTTTTTGCTTCACAGATAGCCTGGCCCTCTTTGGATGAGACAGGAAATAATTTTCTTCCTCATGGATAATGGGAATCTAGGTAAATTTCTTTAGTTTCCTTTGTAATTATTCAGTGAGAGATTATAATTTCCATTGATTATTCTCTGTGGTGAGATTATTTAGGGGAGTTTTATTTTGTGTTGTCTGAATTGCAGATGTAAAGACTCTGAGAAACCTGTTAGTAAGTAAGGAAAGAATTAAGTGCATAAGGTTGAAAATGGTGATAGCAAGTGACCCCCTCTGCTGCATACCAAGAAAGGTTGGAATTTGGGCAAAAAATAAATTAGTCTAAGAGCAGTGAGCTGAATCTCTAAGATAGAGTAATGGGACTGTTCTCACAGCAGAACAAATTCATCTTTAAAGCAGACAGTCAGGAAAATAAATGGACAACATAATATCAGTGGTGATAAGTTAAAGGGGGGAAGGAAAAACCAGGCTGCAGCTAAGACTTTCAGGAAGTGGTGTTGGCAGAGGTCATTGTAATAGCCACGGCCACAAACTGTTACTCCTAACGGGCTCATAAGCCTCTTTTCAGATAACAAAAGATAGAATCAGTTCTGGTGTGCTCTGTCAGCAAATGAACCTCTCTAAAGATAAGGAGTCCTCTCCTACCTGCAAGAAGAGGGGAAATTGAATATCTCAGTGGTGAGTGAGGATGGACGGAGCTTACTGTGGCACAGTTCTCGCACACGCAAAGCAGGGTTCATTTTACAGCATGATTTTTCAGTGCCTCGCTGGTTCTCTGGGTAACAGCTTTTGCTATTTGGAATGATTTTCGGGAGTTACCTTCACCTTTTTGAAGAGGCACATCCTACCCTTTGGGAATTTTCTTCACTCATCTAAACTTCGGTGGATTGGAAATTCTTCTCTGCCTCCACCCCATTCATACTTCTTAATGTGTGTTAGGATTTTGGACAAAATACCTGGTAAAATCAAACGAGAGAGAAAAAAGACTTCATGTGGCTCACAGTTTCAAAAGAGTCCAGCGTCACCTGGCCCTGTTGCTTCTGGGCACAAGGTGAGGCACAACATCACACAGGGAGCATGTGGTGGAGCAAAGTTGCTTACCTCGTGTTGGGCAGGTAGGAGAGAAAGAGAGAGAGAGAGGAAGGGGCTGGGGACAAGATATCCCCTTCCAGGGCACACTGCAGTGACCTGCTTCCTCCAACTAGGCCCCAAGTCCTGCAGTTTCCACCACCTCCCTGTTTAATTACAAGCCATCGATGGATTAATCCACTGTTGAGATCAGAACCCTCCTCATCCGTTCCCTTTCCAAAGGCCCCACCTCTGAATGTTGCCGTTTTGGGGACCAAGCCTTCAACACATGAGCCTTTGGGGACATTTCATATCTAAGCCATAATGCCACACTGCCACCTCAGCTATTGAATGTCAGATTTTTTGGAAGAAGTGTCAGGCAGCTACTGAAAGTATGACTAGATTTGCTCTAAGTTAGAGTGAGATTGGGGGCAGGGCACATGGCTTCTGGGAATATGCAATTTGAAGGCAGTGACTGGTCTGGAGAGAAAGAGGAGATGGCACACAGGTGAGTCCTGAGACCTGTGTGGATCCCCACCTGTGCAGTCCTCACCTGCCCTCTCCCTTCTCTCTCTGCCCCCAACCCTTACCCTCTGAGTAAGGAGTGAGTGGTGTTTTCTGGAAAAGCAGGTTGAGCATCCAGAATTCTTCTGGGCTCCCCTTATTGCCTGGCACAGTTACTGTGGTTGATGACACCATTCCCTGGGCAGTGATTCTAAGCTTTCTTTTAAAAGTTCTCTTGTTGGCAAATGCTTCTAATTAAAGGGACACTGCATAATATCTGGTTTTTTTTTTCTTTTTAAATGGCTCAAAATGTTTGAAAGAATGACACAAGTGCAGTTTATGCACAAAGCAGTGATTTGCAATGACTTTGTGGTTTCTTCATTTCCTTTTTTTCCAATGGACTGTCTTCTTTAAAGTAGCACATTCTTATCAGCAAGCGTAACAGATTATTTGGATGACCAGGGAAGACTACCAGACGCCTGGCTCTGTTGATAATTACAAAACGTGTGTCCATCTGCCTCCTCTGGCACAGGCTGGAGCAGGCTCCTGACAGGGAGTGAGCCATGGATATTGAAAGCCACAGAGCCCAGGAGGGATCTGGAGGAGGAGGGTTCAGAGCAGAGCATGCCACTACGATGCCTCTGTGACAAAGCCATATGGAGGGAGGGACCTTCTGTTCTCCCAGCTGCTGCCAGATCCCTCAGAACTTGCCTGGACTTCTTTCTTAGAAGACTCACAGATCAGGTGGCTGCAAAGAGTCCATTTTCAAACTCCATGGAAATGTTACTCTTCTTTCTATTGCTTCTTTGATACACCCCTGTGTGTGTGTGTGTGTGTGTGTGTGTGTGTGTTTGAGAAGAACATCCTAGGCTCCACCCTTCCTCCAACTTCTTCCCTAACCCCCCTGGCTTTGTTAATTTACCAGTTTAAAGAGAAGTACCTTCTAGGTGGCACACGGTGGCCCTCGCCTCTAGTCCCAACGGCTAGGGAAGCTGAGGCAGGAGGAATGCAAGTTCAAAGCCAGCCTCAGCAATGGCGAGGCGCTAAGCAACTCAGTGAGACCCTGTCTCTAAATAAAATACAAAATAGGGCTGGGGATGTGGCTCAGTGGTTGAGTGCCCCTGAGTTCAATCCCTGGTACCCCCCCAAAAAAGAAGTACCTTTATTCAATTGTGGCATTACTGCACACCTGTAATCCCAGAGATTCTGAAGGTTGAAGCAGGAGGATCTCAAGTTTGAGGCCAGCCTGGGAAATGTAGTGAGAGCCCATCTCAATATAAAAGGAAAAAGGACTGAGAATCTAGCTCAGTGTACAGGCCCTGAGTTCAGTACCATGTACACACATACACAGAATCACTTTAGAGCCTTCATATTTGTGGGGGCCTAATTTGTATGTTTCCCCCCATTGCTTAATGGACATCAAAGATTCGAGTGCTCCCCATCCTCCATTCTTTACTTCCATGCCACAGTGGTATGAATTAATTTGTTCATTCAAATAATTCTTTACTTTGCAAACCTGAGCACCTCTTACATATTAAGTGGTGTGCTAGGAAAACAAAGGCAAGTGAGACTTTTGCAACCAAGTGGAGAAGCAAGTATGCACGTGGATTATTTTGTGTGTTTTTGTAACAGTGAAGATAATATTTTGCAAGTGTTCTTTTTCAGCTTGCTTATTTTGCCCAGCCTTAGATGCTGGAAATTTATCCATGTTAATATAGGGGCTGTAGTGGAGTTCATTCACTGTTCTTTACTGTATGGCATCCTTTTGTTTTAATACACTATAATATAGTTTTCCATTCTTCTCTTGATACTCCCTTGGGCTCTGCTTGGTTTTATATTATTTTAAAGGATGGTGCAATAAAATAATTGTTATTGACCTGTTGCCTCCTGTAGAAGTTTCTCTAAAGAGTATACCAAGAAATGGGGTTGCTCTCTACATTTGCACTGGCTCACCCACAGAATTTTAGAATTTCCTTTTAACTTGATATTCCCAAACTTTAAAGATTTTGCCAATTTGATGCTATCTCATTGCTTTAATATACCTTTTCCTAACTTCCAGTAAGATTTAGTACTTTTGTGTGTGCGTGTGTGTGCATGCACACTTATTGGCTGGTTATGTTTCCTTCGCTGGGAATTTCCATTTCAAATTCTTTTCCCATATTTCTTTTGAGTGGTTGGTATTTTTCTTATTGATTTTTAAGAGTTCTTTATATATTCTACATGGTAACCCTTTGACCTTTGTGTAGATTGCAAGTTTAATTTCCCAAACTATGGAGCTTATTTTCACTTGTGATACCTTTTTTTGTACAGAAGTTTTAAGTTTTGAAGTCAAATTTATCAATGACATCTTTTATGCTTTGTGCTTTCAAAAAAGTCTTGTTTGCACAATCTTCTACTACTCTATTGTCTTAAATATAGTCTCCTTATGTTTTATTTTAAAAGTTTTTTACTTTTACTTTTTACACCCAGGTATTCAAACCCCCTCCAAATCATTTGTGTATATGGTGTGAGGTAGGGATCTCATTTTACATTTTGCTGTATTATCCTAGTATCATTTATTCAACAGTCAGTCTTTCTTCATCCCCCTGATCTTTAAAGAACTTCTGTGTATAACAAGTTTCCATATATGCAGGACTGCTTCTGGCTGTCTTATCTCTGGGAAGAGACTATGGGCAGAAGTGAAAGAAAAGGTTCATATCAGGAGACAGTTTCCAGAGTCTACCTGTAAAGCACAGTCCTTCACATATCTGTCATTCTTTCCCCAATACTTGAAAGTTAAATTATTGCTGGGTATGTTGTATAAATTTCAAGTCAGTTCAATTCTGCTTTCCATCAGTGTGCCCTAAGCCACCTGCATATTTTCAGTGATCTAGGGTGATTTTGAGTAATATGAACCAAGAACCATCAAAGTCTTGTTGATTAGAGATCCTCAAAATTACCTGACTTGCTTGTTTAATTTAAAAAAAAAAAAGATTTCTCATCCTGGACAGTATAGCATGGTGCAGAGAGAAGGAGTTACACCTTCCCCTCAGGACAATGATTGCAGATTCCTTATGCTTTTACAGTAACAGAGTGTTTGAATCCTAAACAAACCACTCAGTAGCTATGTGACCTCAAGAAAACTTCTAAACCCTTTTGGGCCTATTTTGCAAGATACTTGTTATAATTAAATCAGACGGTGCATGAACTGTCCAGTCTGCCTGTCACCTAGAAGGTGAGTATAAACTGAATCTGAACTTCAGACAGGCACTCAGTGCACACCAGAGCATGGCCTAGTACTAAGCCAAGCGAATGGAAATATGCACTGAAGGGAAGAATAGTCCCCAGGTGAATTAGTGCATAAAAACAGTGGACATAGAGTATTCTCAAATGTAAAAATATTGCCCAGCACTGAGGCATAGGGCTAGGAGTAGGGGCCAATTAGAAAGGCCTTTAGTAAAAATGGGAGCTTTTCAGCTGTTCTAAGTGAGGAGAGTTTGGTGGAAGGCTGGGTAGAGACTTCACCAGCAGTGACAGAACATGATGTTCAAAGGCTCAGAGACGTCAGGAGGAGGGAAAGGAAGATCTGAGGTGGGAGGTAGCAGTGGCCACTGGTGGAGGTGCTGTGTGTGTGTGTGTGTGTGTGTGTGTGCGCGCGCGCAGGGTAGCTGGTGGGGAAATGTTTCCAAAGGAATGTTTTTAAGTCCATTTCTAACACTTCATGAAGTGAAGAGCAAATACACTCATTTGTAACCCCTTGAGAGGGGAAGTGACACTGTCACTTGAAGCGGCCCTGAAGTGGGTGATATGGTAGATGGCTGTTGCTCACACTGCAGAAGGGGAGGTCCAAGTCAGGAAAACGACAGGGAAGGTGCTGGGGGGACTGTGGCCCTCCACCAGGCATCACTGAGGAGGCCGTGTGGCTTTCTAGCTGTGATGGCCATCATGCCTGCAGCCCGGGGACTGACAGACACCCAGGGAGAGACACTTGCTTGGCTGGGACCCTGATGGAAGAAATACAACTACTACCCATAATAAAATGTTCACACCTTGACCTGAGCACCAGAGTCCCACTGAGGGTCACACACCACACCTCGATTTGGATTTTTATAGACTCGTGTCTTAGACCATTTTGTGCTGCCAAAACCAATGCATGGTGACAGAAAACAAATCAGAGTTTCCCTGCAGATGGAAAGAGGGAGGACTGCACAGGGGTATGAGAAACTTCTAGAGTGAAACTCTTGTTTCAGTCTTGAGTCTCTGTGCATCACAAGTAGTTTCTTTCTTTTTTTTAACTTGAAAGCCACTGATCTGGATGCTGGTAATGTCCCTATTTATGTTTTGGCCATGAGCTGAGACTCTTAAGTTATATTTATCTGTCTTCTTGTCATCTCAGCATAAATCTGTAAACATGTTGCTTTTGCCTCTGGTCACCTCCCATTTCAGCAAACTGCACTCCTTTCCCATCCCATTGTTGAGGAACAACAACCTTCATTTCTGTCTTTCCTGTCTCCTCCCCCCACTGCACCGCACCCCCACATTCCATCCAGCAGTGAAGCACATTGGCTCCACCTCCAACATGGACCACGCCTACCCACTGATTTCCATTCTGCTTTCCATCAGTGTGCCCTAAGCCACCTGCATATTTTCAGTGATCTAGGGTGATTTTGAGTAATATGAACCAAGAGCCATCAAAGTCTTGTTGATTAGAGATCCTTGAATCTTCTTTGAGCATCATTTGTAACCAACAGAATCCTCTGTTGGTGTTGCCAAGTTTCTGTATGGAGACTAAATATTGTTCTTGGTATTTTTTAACTCACTCAGCCAAGTACTCAAATATGCAAATTTAATGACCAGCTTGAATGTGCGCATCATGCACAATACAGTATATTAAGGTATAGACATATAATTAATTGATATAAAATTAAAATTAGAGTTTTCCATTAATACATCATAAACACAAGACAAATTGCCATCATTTATTTAAACTTTTTAGTCTCTGATATTTATGCATATCATGATAAATTTTTAAAGAAAATTTGAATTTGGTTTAAATTACCAAATCACTTTTGTTTTGAAGAGAAAGGTCTATAGTTTGAATATATTATTCCCAATGTGATTTTAGTGTTTACTTTGTGAAAAGCATATTATTAAAATAGTGCAAAAAATTACCAGAGTTACTAATGAAATAAATTACAGGATTTGTGATTCTGACCTTGAATTTCTTTTTATAAAAAAAGAAAGGAAATCATAGTCAACTACTGAAACTCTTTGCCATAGTCATTTGCAGAACACATTTTAAAAGCAACAAAATTGAAATGTGCTCAGGATACCGAGTATCGATAGGTTAAATCACATAGTAAAGGAGACAGCAGAAAATGCATTTAACTTTTCAAAATGAAAATTAAAAATAAATGGGAAAATATCACAATAATCAATCTATGGAACCAACCTAGGTGCCCTTCAAGAGATGAATGGATAAAGAAAATGTGGTGTATTCACACAATGGAATATTACTCAGCCATAGGAAGAATGAAATTATAGTGCTTGCCAGTAAATGGATAGAACTGTCGACTATTGTGCTAAGTGAAATAAGTCAGTCCCAAAAAACCTAAGGCCAAATGTTCTCTCTCATATATGGACGCTAACTCATAATAAGGGAGGGTGGGGAGGGGAAGTATAGAAGTTCACTGGATTAGACAAATGGGAATGAAAGGAAGTGAGAAGGGATGGGAATAGGAAAGACAGTAGAATGAGTCAGACATAACTTTCCTATGTTCATACATGAATACACCACCAGTATAACTCCATATCATTAAAAAAATGGGAAAATATAACATTATTTCATACAAGAAAATTTTTTAAATTAGACAGTGTTCAGAAAATTGAAATAGCCCTATATAAATATATATTTTCTTCTGTCCAAGGTTGGAGATGATGAGGATTAAAGGGATAGCTCTCCAAAGGGAATAGTCCAACTGCAGACAAAGACTTACACATAAAGATGTTAGTTGTGCCATTGTTCATGACTTTGAAAAACCAGGAACCATCCAGAGTTCTAGGGATAGGGAATTAAACAGATTGTACCATGTCTATACAATAAAGACTGTATAACCACTAACATTAATCTTGAGAAAGCCTGTTTAATGTTGTGGGGAAAAGCCTCTGACATAATACTAAGTGGTAAGAAAGGATGTAGTTATCCAGTATGATCTTAATTAAATAGAAATAATATCCATGGAGGAAAACTTGTTTACAGCGGTTAATTCTAAGGAGTACATCATTGTTGATTTGTATTTTCCAATTTTTTTAGAAAAAGCACATATTACTTTCATAATGGCAAAAAGACTATTTAAAACAAGTTGTGTCAGACAACATATTAAATACTTAAGCTTATTGTGTCTTGGAGCTGGAGAGCAGTGCAGGGCTCATTTGGTCTGGGAGCTCAGGGCAGGGCTGCGTTGGTGCAGGGAGATTGCCCAGAGCTGGGTTTGGAATGCCTGGAGGGACTACATGGTTTCTCAGTGGTTTTGCCCTCAGGGGCCCCTGTGCGCTTAGTTCACTCACTGTTACTTGCTGATCAGAAAGTCAGACTGGCTGTCAGATCTGTCTTTATATAAATATAAAATAGGAAGAGGAGGTAATCATTACCTAATAAACATGACTTATTTAGCAGCCAAACATTTTAAAATATGAGGCAACAGTAACAGATTTCCAATGTCATAAAGTAGGAACCATTCTAGATCGTTCTTCAATCTTTGGGCTCTAATCCATTTGCAGGTCATGAAATCATCTTAGTGGGTCTCACCCAGCATTCCTTTGTAAATAAAATTAGATTAAAATAGAAAATACCAAAGAATAGAAAATATGCCTTGCATATAGTGAGTTCTGTAAATTTTAATTTCAGGTATGTGTAGTTACTGGATGGTAACATAAAATGTGATTTTCTTTTGTTTTGACTATGATTTGCACTCAAAAAAGTCGAAAGGCTCTTCCTATGATCTAGACCAATGGTTCTCAGTATGTTCCTGGGACCAGCAGCAGCAGCAGCAGCAGCAGCACTTGAGAGCTGATCAGAAACGCACAGTCTTGGGCCCCACGGCCCCATCTGCTGAATCAAATGCTCTGAGGGCAGGAACAGGACTCCGTGGCTTAATAAGTCCCCCTGGAGGATCTGATACACACTGAATTTTGAAAACCACTGGTCTAGCCTTAGTATTCCTGGTGTGGTGTGGGGACAACACAGGCACTACCTGCAACCTTGTTGGAAATGCAGAAATTTAGGCAGCAACCTGGAGCTATTGAATCAGAAGCTACAAGATGCCCAGGACATGAACACTCACATAGTGAAGCCAAAGAACAAGGAAACCACACATGCCTTCTGAGACCACAGGAAGCATCAGTGAGAGGACACAGCCTGACTTCCTTCTGGAAGAGAGCAGAGAGGGAGAAAGCATGCCCCATGAAGTTCAAGCGCTCTTCATTTGTTTAAAAATATAACTGTGTTCTATGAGTTAGCGTTAACACCAGATTCATCAACTAAATGAACTGCGGGCGGTTAACATTAGTTATGTTAAGCAGATTTTTTAACACACTTCTTAATAGCACGACCTCTCATGTGAACTTCTTTGATCTCTTTTAGGAATTCATCAAAGAGCTGCTCTCCCGGATAAGAGGCATGAGGAAACTTAGCCCTCCACAGAAGAAAAGCATATGATTCTGGAACAAGGTAGAACTCTCAGAGACGAAGTGTCCTGGGATTTGGACTTCATGAAGACTTTTATTAAACAATAGTTGTCCTTGTGAACAACTTTTTTTTTTTTTTTTTTGGTGTGTGGGGAGGGAATCTATTAGACATTTATTCAAGAGTGTTCATTTTTGTTCTTGTTGTTTTTAAAGGTTTTTGTTAGTGTACTATTTTAATAGCAAAGATATCATGACTCTTGACTGCAGCCCCACCAACGATCCTCAAAGCAGGGGGACCTCCAAGGGTGGGCCAGGACAGACAGTGTTTTTTGCAAGGACTCAGATGTTTAGTACCTTACCATGCAGGGAAGGTGGCTTTCTTACAACGAGTTTGGTAATATTTTTTTCTTAAGTTGTACATTTGACTCAGATGTCAAATTTCCTGTACTTGTATATATCTACACATGACTAAATTAAAATGTAGATGTGAGTTTTATTTCACATGGATGGAATAAACTTGTGGTTATCCTTACATGGGAGGTCACAGCACGTGTATTTCCAAGAGGCCACTGGGCATTTTTCATGTGAGTGCTGTTGACCTTCAACATTCACTTTCTGCACCAAAGTGGAAGAATCTAGTGTGTCCTTTATTCTAATGAGCTATACTACAAAAACGTTGAGTTGGTCAAGGGCTTATATTGTGGACTTTATATGATTTCATTGGTCAGGATGCTTTGCCAGGTCATATGCTTATTGCCTCATTTGTGGTTGTTTAAAGTTTTATGAACCCTTAATTTGAAGAGCTAACCTGATTTCTAGAGAAATGCCCGTGCTGTCTGAGTGATGTTTTGCAATGGAAAAAGGAAGCACTGTGTAGCAATGCATTTTCTGCTTTCAACCAAATACTGTGTATTATTCTGTCTTCTGGAAAGCAGGTCAAAAGGAAATTAGCAGAGTGAGCATCTTCCTCCCTAGAAGTGAGTTCTGGGTTCCTCTGTGCCTTGGTGGCATCAGAGCAGAGGTGGGTTAAGAAAGTGCTAAGGGAGTGTGGAGATGGGAGGGCCACACATTCTCTCACGACAGTTCCATTTTTGGCTTTGCTCAGTGGCTCATGGCGAGGACTCAGTACTCCTGGCCCTAAGTGTGACCTGGATCTCATGCCTGGAGCTAGACCTCAGCACGTGCCCTGCCCCCTCAATTACATACTAGCTCTTTGGAGTAGAATCAGATGGGATGTGGGTGGGGTAAAGGTGACAGTAGAAACTTTCTTCCCTCCGGGAGGCCCCTGTGGCCTCCCCATGAAACCCCACCTGCTGTAAGATGTCTCCAGGAAGCCCTGTCTGAGGACAGGGACCAGGCATTTTATATCAAGGGTGCTCTGAACATATTTTATTTTTTAAAAGAACTGTTTGTGAATTCTACGTATACTGGCAAGCTTTTGGAAATGTATTTAATTTTGTAATGTTTACCAATGATTTATTTACAAGCTATTTACTCAAATAAATGGAGCTGCTTACAAACCTCATATGCCTTACAGAATTTATTAACATGATGATTTCACTTTGTTGGATTCTTTGCAGATGAGGGCACCTACCACCTGTATCTCTAGCTTCAAGTTTTGAGAGGTATTGGCAGGCAGGTAATCCTGGCCTCCTCCTGGGGCCTCTTCAGATCAGAAGGTGAAAACAAAGGACCCAGACATGCTCTTGGGCTGAGAAAGACACAAGATGAGCAATGCATGCTCAGCCCTGGCTGGCTCTTACTCCAGCGCTCGCCTAGGCCAGGCCCTGTTCATTTCATGAAAACTCCCCGTTGTCTTCTCAGAGAAATCCTCAAGAAGATTTCAAATTAAAAAAAAAATTCCAAATATTGTCATAATGCCATGCATGGTATTAAAAAATTGCATGATTTCTATTAAGCTTGACAGCCCAGATTATGGTCTTTCGATGAAGCAAGAATGACCTCTGCTGCCCCCAGGCACACTCACCTTACTCCCTTCACTTGCTTAGGCCACCAGCATCACCTGCTCCCCAGAGTGGTACTGTTAGAAGCTGGCCTCTGCCCTGACTCCCCACCCTCCCCAACACACCCCCTCACCAGGCTTGTCCTCTGCCAATACCTCTCAGTCGGCCACATGCACCATGCAACACAGTGCCTCTCAGCCTGCCCACCTGAGGGCCTCTTCTGTCAGCCTCTGACATCCCGGAGGTCGGGACTGGCATTTAACCCAGCATCTGGTCCTGTGCTTGGATTATCAAAGAGACCAATGCATGTTTGCTGATTGAATGAATGTGAGTGATTCTTTGATCTGAATTCCCATCTAAATCACCTGGAAAGCTTCAAAACGACTGATGCCTGGGCTTCAGTCAGTTCTGACCAATTAAATCAGAATCTCTAGGGCCATCAGGGCATTTTCATGTCATCTGATGTGTTGGTTTGAGCTGAGCTCTCCATGTTTACTACTTAACGGGTGGTAGTTATGACATTAGACACTGGTTCTTTCTCATACTGGGGGGAGTGGGTTAAGAGTATTTAATTACTAGATCAGTGCTCACTTGAACATTAGGAAATCTGTTTAAACTTTACGAAGTGGCTTCCCTTTATAACAATCATAATAAAAGCACAGTGCTAAGTGCTGACATGTCTTACCTCATTTAATCCTGACCTTAGTCTCCTGAGGTAGATTGTCTTCTCATTTTACATATGAGAAAATAACCTCAGAGAGGTTTATCAGCTTACCTGAGGTCACACAGTGACAGAACTGAAATCCAAACCCAACCCTATTTGACTCCAAAGCTCCATAACTATTGGACTTTCCTGCCTCTTGCTACTTTCCATCTCTCTGGCAGGAATGAAACCCAGGAATTGCCTTTAAATTAGCCAGGCCCCTGAGCCAGTGGGTTAAGGAGACTTTCTGGATAAAGGGGGACCTCAACCACCTGCCGATCTCGTCCTCGCTCCTGAGAACAAGGGGCTCCCTGCCCCTCCCCTGCAGTGCAGCTAGGCCCTGGGCTGCTGACTTGTGTCCAGGTTTTGCCTTCTCCCCTGAGGTGAAGCCCCTGGGCTTGGGCTCAATAGCTGAAAATGGAATATCTGTCCATCTATTTCCTGAGAAGGCAACTTTGGGACAAGAGAAGCTCTGGGTAAAGTACTTTTTAATTCCTGGAACATAATGGTATTGAGTTTTTATTTGTCACCTAAAGTCCCCATAATGTATTGCATGCTGTGCAGAATCAGCTTAGCAACAATAGATGAGCTTGTGGCTCTATCTGGACCTAGCAAGGTCAGCAGTGGGAACAGGAGCCCTTTTCAATGTGTCTACTCTTTAACAGGAGAAGGACAGGCCCCACAGTCATGGGTTACATCCCCATTTTCACATCTGAGTCAAGATCCTGGGGATTCCTTCTGCTTCTTAGAAACCTTCCCTGGGATCCAGCCACATTGGGAGGGCTGCCCTACCTCCCTGTCACCTTCCTCCTTTGATTCTTGTCCTAGGATGCTGGACTCAGGACCCTTTAATTGTACTGCATGTCTTAGCAGAACACAGTGGGAAGTACTATCTTTGTTTGTGGTCCATCTAAAACATAAAACTCACATTGGGAACATTCTGGAAGCCATTTTAAAATTGGACACAGACAGGGGCACCAGTATTTTTCCCCAGCATTTTCTCTTGAATTCATTTTAACCCAGATGATCCCAGAGAGGTATTACTAAGAACTAGCTTTATTTCCTTTGGGATTTGGAGTATAATTTATTGTGTGTATCTTGTCTGTGAAAAAAATCGAGTGGCTTCTCACAGCCTCCTACAAGTGAGAAAGAGCTGTCCAGGCTCCATGGAATTCCCTCCTGGCCCCACTCAGAGACAATGCTGGAAGAGCTTCATTTAAAAAAGCACTCTGTTGTTGTCTGTCATGAACATCTCATAATCCTCACTTGTTAACTGGTGTAAGTTGCCTGGGGATGAATTGCTTTTTAAGACCAGGTCATTTCCTACCTCCCTTCCTTCTGCATGGATCCCCTACCACACCACACCAGACAGACATCTCAAAAGGACACTGATATTAACACATCTGCAAATTACATCCTACACACCTGCTTTTCTGCTAATTCTACTGGGTCAACCATGTAAGGCCGCATTTATCTTTGATACATGTTTCCTTCATGTTTGAGCTCCTTGGTAGGTGTTAAATGAAACTGCTTTGGGTTCATCTTGTTCTGGTGGATTCTAGAAGTAGGTGGTCTTACCAAGAATAGGGGGGAGGTGTATTTCAAGAGAGTTGTGATGTAGACTTGGTCATCTTCAAATGCAAGTTCTTAATTGCATATTGTGATTATTAGAAGACAATTCTATATGGGCCCCTCATGTTTGTGCATGTTTTTTCAGCAAAGGATGCCTTGATTTCAGACCATATTTTCAAGAATATTTGTATGTGCAGCAGATAACCTTGGAAGGCAGAGATAATGTCTCCCTCTGAGCAAAGTAATGTGGTGTGCTTACTGCCCATTATAAAAGATTTGGGTTCCCTAAATTCAGAGTACAATCTGCTAGAAAACAACCCACTATATGTTCAAGTGTCATCCATCCTTCTTTGCAACACTTCATGAAAATTGGGACTTGAAA
The DNA here is from genome assembly GCA_004024805.1 of Geosciurus inauris. Lineage (NCBI taxonomy): Eukaryota > Metazoa > Chordata > Mammalia > Rodentia > Sciuridae > Geosciurus > Geosciurus inauris. Next base: position 77,579 of record PVHX01001497.1, on the reverse strand, counting down.
GAAATGAACACCAAACATTGACTCCAAGCTCAGCATGGCAGTGCATTCTGTAATTCCAGCTACTTGGGAGACTGAAGCAGGAGGATTGCAAGTTCAAGGACAACCTTGGCAGCGTAATGAGACCCTGTCTCAAAATAAAAATGGTTGGGAGTATAAAGCACCCCTGGGCTTAATCCCCAGAACCACACACACACACACACACACATACACACACATACAAATTGACACTCAAAAATGCTGCTACTCTGGCTACTGCTATTTCTGAGAGTAATAAACTGTCCTTCCTCTGGATCTAGGAGTATTGGGTCTTAGACCAGCATTTATGAACAGTGGAAGGCCAATTTGTAAGCTTATAGTACAGTAAAATATTGACCCTAAACAAGTCTTAACAATGGTCAGTTTTCTTGGTCTCTTTCGATATGATGTCTATTATTCTTGTAATTAATAGATACCTTCCTGTATTTAGGCCTTAGTTTGATTAATCATTTTTAACTACACAGCATCATACGTTTTCCTTTAAACTGATTGTATGACTAGAGGTAGCTGTTCTGTGGACAAAACTTACTTTCATAAAGGTGCCTTCTTTCTCCCTCCTTGTTAGCAACATGAAGTGACTGCTGCCAGGGAAAGAGGCACTGATAGATGAGAGATAATGTCCGAGGAATTTAGTAAAAGGACCCGCTAGAGTGAGGTAGAGAAGATAAGCAAATAGGAATTCTTGCCTCAAATATTCCTCTTTAAAATAAAAAACTAAAAATAGACCTATCATATGATCCAACTATCCCATTTCTTGGACTATACCTAAAGGAAGTGAAATCCACATGAAGAAACACATACGTACCCATGTTTATTGCATCACTGTTCACCATAGCTAAGCTATGGGATCAGCCTAGGTGTCCATCAACAGATGAAGGGTTAAAGCAAATGTGGTGTGCATACCCAATGGAGAATCATTTGACCATAAAGAAGAATGAAGTCTTGTAATTTGCAGCAAAGTGGATGGGAACTGGAGGGCATTACGTTAAGTATAATAGACCAGACAGAGAAAAACACATACCACATGTTCTCTTTCATATGTGGAAGCTGAAAAACATTGACCTAAAAGTAGAATAGGATTCTACGAGGAATTGGGAAGGGCGTGGATGCTGCTTAGATTTGATGAGAGCACTTTGTGTACATGGATGGAAATGCCACACTGAATCCCATTAATATGTACAATTATTACAGGTTAATTAATATGTATGTGCCTGAATAATATGAATAGTAAATCATCACTTGCTCTTCTGAAGTTCCCAAACTAAACTCTAAAAGCAGTTTTGCAGTGTCATGGGCCACCTAGTGACTACTGAAACCAAAAATAGAGCCTGAGCTCAGAGAAGATCTGGTTCTTCCAGATTGGTTCTTGTGAGGTCACTAGTGGTCCATAAAGTGTAACCCAACCCACCCTCTGGGTTACAAGTTGCTTGAAGGTAAGTGATTTACTATTTTGTTTTTCCACTGTTAGTAGCAGGAAATTCTTCCTTTGGTGCTGATTTGATTTTTTAAAGGACTGTCACTGATTTAAACCTCCCTGCCGGTAACTTAGGGAGAAGAGACAAGACAGATTATTTATCCTTTTTAAAGTGTCTTTTCATAGCACTTAGGGCAGTACTTTGCCCTTTGACCTGTAATCTCAACATAGGGAATAATATGTACAGTCAGTCTGTACTGTTGGCTCCACACACAGCACCTCAAAACCTTAGTAAATTGCTTCTTCATATAATTGGTGATTGGTAAGAATTCAAACAAAAGCCCTGAAATTGAAAACAAAAAAAAAACTAGCACAGATATTTTTTCCAAGTCTTTAATTTTTGTTTCAAACATTTGTGTTCCTTTTGGAGCTGGGCCTCCCTCCCTCTGTGTTTTTATGTTAGGAGTTCCTACAGCCACAGTTCATGTGGGCCTGGGGGGGTCCTCACAACCTCCAAAACCGTGTGGGTAACACTGGAGTCAGATGGAGTTTACAGAGAGGGGCTGAGAGGAGAGACAGATGGAGGCAGAGCTACATAGAGCAACTGAGACTGTGAGCCAAAGACAGAGAGCCAGAAAGAATGATAGAGGGGCAGAGAGACAGGGACACTGTGGAAGAGGCCCATGCTGATAATGGATCCTCAGAATGTCTGTACCTAGAACAGGTGAAGAATCAGGGCCCAGAACCCTGGAACCCATGACCATGGGAGGCTGCAGCTATGCCGGAAGCCAGGGCTTGGTTGTGCCAGGAAGAGCTGGTGTCAAGCTACACCTCCTGGCCCACTTCAGGCTCACCCTGATTGGATTTCCTGGACTCCCTCCTGCAAGTCTTCTCCCCAGATGTTCCATTCTGCTGAGTTCCCTCCTAGGATGCCAACTTCTCCCCCTAATGCTGGCCAAGGAGCAAGTACCACCTGTTTGGCAGGGAAGCTTGGCCTGGTGTTATGGATTGGATGTGAGGTGTCTCCCAAAAGCTCACGTGTGAGACAATGCAAGTAGGTTTAGAGGAGAAATAATTGGGGTTATGAGAGCCTTAACCCAATCATTACTTAATCCTCTGATGAGGTTAACTGAGTAGTAACTGGTGGTGAGTAGGGCGTGGCTGGAGGAGGTGGGTCGTTGGGGCATGCCTTTGGGATATATATTTATATCCAGCCAGTGGAGTCTCTCTTTCTCTGCTTCCCGATCATCCTGGGAACTGCTTCCCTTTGCCACACTCTTCCACCATAATGTTCTGCCTCACCTCGAGCCCCGAGGCATGGAGCTGGCTGTCTATGGACTGAGACCTCTGAGACCGTGAGCCCTCAAATAAAGGTTTCCTCTCCTAAAATTGTTCTTGTCGGGTCTTCTAGTCACAGAAGCAAAAAGCCTGACTAAAACAGCCAGGCTTCTCCGCCGCTCAGGAGCACACACTGACCACTCAGGAGGGTCCCAGCTCTCTCCTTCCTTTCTGCTTCCCATGATGCCTTCTGCCTGTGGGCTTCTCATGCTCACACTCCCCTGGTGGAGACTCACCTCCCGCTCGCCTCAACGGCCAGCACCCTGACCTACTCCCAGATCCTTGCATTATCCTCATCGTTGTTTATGTTATCAAACCAATTACGACAAGCGCGTGAACAGTGGTGTACAACACACAACAAGGGACGCAGGGAAAACTGCACTTTGTTGTCTTGTTCCTGGAAAAGAATGAGAACTGAAAGGGCAAGAATGATGCCCTGTCCCTTGACAAAACACTTCTTTTGTGTTCATTCTTTTGTTGTTTTATAACTGTGCAAAGAAACAAAGCTATTGCATTATATTGGAGCTGGGAATTTAAATTTTGCCAAATATTTTATACCTGCTAGGAGGAAGCAAGCCCTTCATTGCTCTTTTTGCTTATGTTTTACCATGAGTCTCATTTAATCCAAAGCACCGCTCCTTAATTTATCATTTTTATGTGGAGGAAACCCTAAAGGTACTTCTGAGTGCCATTGTACAGAGAAAGTAGGTCACACATTCAACGTTAGAAACAGAAACTGCCTGGCTAAGTGCTTGCTCAGTCTTCCACCACCTGAGATTAAGAATGACTCAGTCACATAATGAACCATACAGAGCCATACTACTGATGAACTTCAGAGCCTGAAGGCAGAAATCCTGTAATAGCTGAAATTCTCATTTTGTTGCCAACAACAAATATCAAATACTGTTCACTCAATGATTATCTAGGGAAAACCAAGCATAAATGAAGGGGCTTTAAGATTATAACTACACACAAATCCCATCACCTTCCTCTGATACTCATTTTATACTAACAATGTAATTCTTTTTGTGTTGTCAGTTTAGGGGAATCCTTGGGGGGTTATTCATGGGTCACTGGGAAAGTAAGCACTGATGTCTGCTATGGTTTGGAAAGAATGTTTTATGACTAACTGTTCAGCTGCATGTTGAATTACCTGAGTTGGGAAGTCTCATTGTTTTTCTACCAAAAGCTTTAGAAAAGCTTTTAAATCACCTGTAGCATCTGAGGGAACAGTTTCCTCAAGGAAGTGGATGAGCTTGGCCTCTGTGCTGCACTTCAGGCTTTTAAAACAATGCTGTGGCAATCCGCGTCCTCCCCACCCCATTTTAAACTAGGGTCCCGAGGCCAAGCTACAGTGCCATGGGTTTGAACAGAAAAGATCACATAGGCAACAAATCCAGGTTGCTAGGAGTGGTGGAGTTGGCAAGCACCTGTTCAGATGAGATTTCAGCAGCCACAGTGTGTCCCTTGCATGCCACTGAGCCTTCCGCGTTAGAGCCAGAGGTCCCACAGTCAACGTTTATTCTCCTTCAACCAAACCTGCACATATTCCTTGTAGGGGTTGTAAGCTCAATGGTTCTTCCTTTATCAAATTGTTATTGAGGGGAAGGGTCTGGGCGTGTGGGCTATGAAGGGCTAGTTAAAGGTGTGGAAGGAAAACTACTGTAACTATTGTTTGGATGTTGTTAGGCTGCTTTTAAAACGCTTTCTGTTTCCTCTCCCAGAGCCCCGTGGAGTGAGCAGCAGTGTGCCCGAATTTACAATGAGCCCAAGCTGCCCAGAGACAGAGCAGTAGTTATGCAAACCGGAACCATATTTTTTGGAAGGCAATTTGGAAATAACTATTAAAATCTAACAAGCAAATACCTTTGATCCAGCAGTTTTACTTCTAAAAATGTACCTAATATTTGCGCACATATATGTGTATAAGGCTTGTTATTATATTAGAGAAAAATGGCAAACAACCCACGCCCAGCAATAGAACATCATGTAGTATCAACATGGGGTATGATTAAGAGAGAAAAGGAAATTACAGGAGCAGATTTAATGTTACTAAAATTTGAAAATTAGGGCAGCTTTGCCAAAGGTCGCAGAGCTATGGAGTGATTCTCCCAGCCCATGTGCTTTGTGCTGGGGCCTCTGAACCACACGTGTGTCCAGGCTGAGGGTGGTCAGCAAGGGCTGGCTGTGTGTCTGGGCCCATGTGACTGTGCAGTGCATTTGACACATTTCCAGTGGACCTGCAGAGAAGGTGCAGCCAGAGGACTTGTCCACAGCCCTGCTAATTCACAGAGGCGGCTGTGCAGAAGGTGAAAGAAGAGAACAAAATACAAGCCAACTCCAACAGGAAGGGTGGGGCAGACCTCGGAAGTGCAGGCGGGGTAAGTAGATCGATAAAGGTATGTTGAAGAAGCTGGGGCTGGGTGGGCTCAGCTTCCCGCAGTGACACATCGCCAAAGAGGACGGGTTCGCATTTCTCTTCAGAATGACCCAAAGCAGCTGTGTCAAGAACAGCCCAGGATGAGCCTTTTTCTCTTTCATTCTTAATTTTGGACGACCCCTTGCAGCATCCTCCAGCCTCTACCTGTCCTGCCTGTCCAGCGACCATGACTACATGAAAGCTTTGTGAGGAACTCCTTTCCAAGCCTGAGCCACTTAAAGCAGCTGTCAATCATCAGCAAACACAAGCAGAGAAGATTGGCTCCCTCGTGGCTGCATGGTCCATGAACCCTTGGAGTCACACCTGCCTCAGGAGGCCAGAGATATTCCCATTAATATAGATAAGGACATGACACTTGGAGATATTAAATATACTCATCCTTCTGCAGCTGCAGGGCATTCTTTCCGGGACCTGCCCGCAAAGAGAACAAACAGCAGATAGGCTCAAGTTTCTCCTATAAAATGGCATAATATTTGCATGCAGCCTATGTACAACCTCCTGTATATTGTTATTTGTTCTAATTAGTTATACATAACAGTAGAATGCATTTTGGCACATCATTCATAAATGGAGTATGACTTCTCATTCTTGTGGTTGTCCATGATGTAGAATTACACTGGTTGTGTAATCACATATGCACATAGGGTGATGATGTTCAATTCATTCTACTATCCTTTCTCCCCCCATACCCCTTTTCCTCTTTTCATTTCCCTCTGTCTAATTCAAAGTACCTCTATTCTTCCCTAGCCCTCCCCACCTTATTGTGAATTAGCATCCGCATATCAGAAAGAACATTCTGCCTTTAGTTCTTTGGGATTGGTTTATTTTGCTTGGCATGATATTCTCTAGCTCCATCCATTTACCAGCAAATGCCATGATTTCATTCTTCTTTAAGGCTGAGTAATATTCCATTGTGCACCATATGTTGTATTTTTAATGATCTCTAGGCACTTATAATGCCTGATATAATTTAAATGCTTTGAAAATACTTGTTATTCAGTATTGTTTGTGAAATAATGACAAGGGAAAAGTCTACATAGTCAGTAAAGGCAGTTTTTAAAAATATTGACAGTAGAATAAATCAAACATAATTTTCTTGCATACACATATGAAAAAACCCAAGTGAATCCCAGCATCATGACCACCCACAACAATGGGGTCATAATTAGAAAAAGATATATTCCATGAATGTATAATTTTATCAAAATGGATTCTACTATCATATATAACTAAGAAGAACCAATAAGATAATAACAGAATGTATTGAATAGAAAAAGAAATTTTTTTGGTCCATAGTTAGTTGAGTCCATGGATGTGGAATTCCCAAAACTAGAAGACCCGCTCTGTTCTGAGGTCAGGGGATGTATGTACAAAGCTAACTGTCCCACCATGTACAGAAGTTATCTGCAACAGAGAAACATGGGAGATTATATCCTGTAGCTCTGTCTTGTGTTATGTGGATGTATTGAGATAGGTCCAAGGTTAGGTGCTACATTCAGTAGGCTGTGAGTCTGATACATTGATCTGGGTATTTCCTTCACCCAAAGAGTGCTTCCTGCAATGCAAATATTGTAGGGAAAGGTCTTGCTTAGAATAGGACCTTGCAAGGGAGCAGGGAGGTGGATATAGTCTCTGTTGTGATTTTTCTGTGGACCACGGGAGGCTGATGAAGTGGAAAGAATACTTGGGTCTGTCACCACCCAGCCTGGTACTAGGTAAGTGATTGAACTTGTCTAGACTCTGGTCTTCTTATCTGTAAACTCAAGAACATGTGCTTCAATAATCCCATGGGGTAGAAAGTCTCACATGAGCAATTAACAAGAAAAGCTTTGGCACAGTGTAAACATCTGCAGGTGTAAGAGGGTGTGTTCATTAGCTTGGATGCTTGAGCAGCTGCAAAGCTGGTGCCAGCCAACCAACCAATCAACCCACCAACCACTGTATGACCCAACTGCCCAGTGCAGTTGTGGCATGCACACCTTGCTTTCTTTATCTGTAAAATGGGCACACTAGCAGGATGACCATGTATGTACCCAGAGGCTCCTTGACTTGCAGTGGGGTTACATCCCTGTAAACACATAGTAAATCGAAAGTGTCCCAAGTCAAAAATGTATTCAGTGCACTCCACCCAACATCTTCTCTGCTTGTGTTTGCTGATGATTGACAGCTGCTTTAAGTGGCTCGGGCTTGGAAAGGAGTTCCTCACAAAGCTTTCATGTAGTCATGGTCACTGGACAGGCAGTCCACTTTAAAAATGCTTGGCCAGTCCACCTTAAAAATGCTCAGAACGTATCCATTAGCCTTTGGCTGGGCAAAATCACTTAACAAAAGAGCCATCTTATGATAAAGTGTCAAATATCTTGTGTAACTTTTTAAAAACATGATGGGATGTGAAAACACAAAACATAAATATTCCCCAAAATGCTGTGGAGTCTTGCTTGTTTCCCCTCGTGATGGGCTACTGACTGGGAGCTGCAGCTACTGCTGCTGCTGAGGAACGATCCAAATCCAAAAGTCAAAGTCTGATTTCTACTAAATGCTTATCACTTTCACACCATTATGAGGTTGAAAAATCATAGGTAGAACCATCACAAATCAGGGACCACACGTACAGCATTTATGCACAGAGAGCACCTTGCCACAGTCTTCTGCAAGCAGGAAAACCCTGCGTGGAGTTACGTGGATACTTGATTATTAAAAGCAATGACCACCCCAAAGGCCCTTGCTTTTTCTCCTCTGTCTTCCTCCTGAGACTATGCCTATCATTCATCTGACTCTGCTCAGCTACAAGTGGGAAATAGGGTATTTCAGTGAAGCTAGACTCTCACCCAGCTAGAATTAGATGTTCCTAGAAGCGAACCTGGAGCACCTGACCTTCAGATCAGTGTCTGTATCTCAAAATGCTCCAGCTTTTTTGGAGGGCCTGAAAAAGAAAGAAAGGAAGGAAGGAGGAAAGAAAGAGAGAGAAGAGAAAAGGAGAGGAGAGGAGGGGAGGGGAGGGGAGGGGAGGGGAGGGAGGAAGGAAGGAAGGAAAAATAGATCGATTTTTAAAAAAGTCTGTGTTTGTGTGTTACACTTTGTCCTTTTTAATAATGAAATGTGTTTGTTTCATTTCTCCCTCTTGGTGTTATATTTGGCCAGAGGTGGAGACAGCCTTTGAGAAAGAATCCTAAATCCAACAACCATCCCAGTAGGCCAAATTATAAATGGGAAAATAGCCCATCATATCTAAGATTCAAGGAACAAGAAACCCATTAATGAGGCATGCACGTTTCCCGAGTATTTCTCAGGACCAGTGTTTTTAAATCAGGACAAGGTTATGGAAGATCATCTTTAATTAAACCTGCAGTCAGCCCCGCTGGGGCTTTGTGCTGTGTTCACTTCTTCAATTACGTACTCCAATTAGCAGAATCTTTCCTCCTGGCCTGCGGCTTTATTTGCGGCTCTCGCCATTGTCTGGTAGCTGTGATCTGTTTGATTCTCTCTGGAAGCATCTGCTGTGCAGCGTCTTCCTCTGCTGCCTTAGGTCGCATTCCTTTTCCTTCCCAGCGGGTCTTTGTTGGGAACACCAAGGGCAGAACCACTGTCAACCCCCAGGCCTGCCTTATTACCACCCCCACAGCTATCGCCCCTTACCCTGGATGTCTCCACCTGTCCATAGTGTTTTAATAAAGATGTGGACCAGCATTTTCTGCTATGGGTTAGTCAGTTTTCCATTGCTGCAACAAAATATCAGAGAAAACCAACTTAAAGGAGGAATGGTTTATCTTGGCTCTCCGTTTCAGCAGTTTCAGTGCATAGTCATGTGGGCTGGAGGCTGCGGGCCTGTGGTGGCTCAGTACACAGCATGGCGGTGGCGGCACATAGTGGACAAGATCTGTTCACCTTGTGGCAACCAGGAAGCAGGCGGGGGGGCCAGGGTCCCTCTATCCCCTTTAAGGCCATACCCCAGGTGACCCAACTGCCCTCCACTAGGCCCCACTTCCTAAAGGTTCCACCACCTCCCAGTAGTACCACAGGCTGGTGACCAAGGCTTTAGCCCATGAGCTTTGGGAGGACATTTAAGATCCAAACCATAACATGCTGCTGAAAGAAGCTTCTGGAAGGGATGTTCCTTCCTTCCACTAGAAGAACTGAAATATAAAGAGCCTTCTAGGAGAAAAGGTTGAGGCGGCTCCTTGATTTAGCATCTCCCTAAAGCAATTAATAAAGTCAGCTGATTTTTTTTTTTAATCTCCAGCAGTCAATAAATTGATCACTTTAAAAGGCACAAGAAGGGCTGGGGTTGTGGCTCAAGGCTGGTAGAATGCTTGCCTAGCACGTGTGAGGCATGGAGTTCAATCCTCAGCACCACAAAAAAATAAACAAAATAAAGGTATTGTGTCCATCTACAACTAAAAAAAAGTTTTAAAAGAAAATGCACAAAAAAATGTGAAGTTTCTTTCATGTGATCACATATTATCCTAAAAGACTTCGGTTTGCTGGAATTAAGAGCTATAAATTACTCAGCTGTTATTTAAAAAATTATAATATGATTGTAAAAAATTACAGTATCATTACATAATTACAATAAAATGTTTCTGGTATGTAGAAAAATCCAGGGAATAATATTGATATCAATCAATCTATCATTTCCCTCATCATGTTAAGTGACAGGACACTTGAGAAATGAAACATCATAGATAAAATGGAAGCCCGTTTATACTCCTCTCTGTCCCTTTCCTCTCCCTCCACAGAGGTAACTAGTACACTGAGGTTAGTATTTGTCCTTTCCATGCATGGCTTCGAGCTTTTGCCATGTGTAGATCCATTCATAGGCAATAAAAACTTCATATAATGGTATCTCTTTGTAACTTAATTTTTGCATGTGAGGATTTCTTTCATTAATAATTATGGCCCCCTCATTTATGCTAAGGGCCATGTCCAATGTCTCCTGGATGGATGTGCAGGCCGGTCCTGACTTGCAGTGATTAGGAGCAGCGCTGTGATGTCCATCCAGGCTCCTTCTTGTCCACAGAAGTGAGAATTTGCTTCAGGCAATGCTTCCCAAACTATCTGACCCTGGGACCCCTGGGGGCATTGTTAAAAATACAGACCTCTGAGCCCACTCTCACCAGACACCCCACCAGCCAGATCTGTGTATATGACACTCTCCACAGGCGAGGCTTCAGATGATCAGGCAAGTCTGGGAAGCTCGAGGGCACTCCTTTTCCATAAAGGGCCCCATCCTACACATTTTAAGCTTTGCAGGCCACATGCCAGCTTGGTCACTCCTCCCGCTCTCCTTCTTCAAGCCCTGACTGGTGAGCCATGCAGGAACAGCCTGCTGGGGGATCTGCCCATGGGTCTAGGGCACTGGCCCTACTCTGGGTGTCCCTGGGCTGGGGTTCTCCACATCTATAAATTTATTGGAGGTACCACATGCTCTGAGGTGCTATTAGAGACCTGCAAACCTGTCACCTCCCCATTGTCCATGGTAGTCCATGGTCACTCCTCTCTGTCTCTCTGCCATGCAGTTTGCAAAATGCATCATTCCTTCACCCTGCAAGCACTCCAGCCTTTCTTGGTACCACAGGTACTTCTTGCTTGACTTCAGATGTTTACTGATTCTGTTTGAGGAGCAGCACTCCATATAAAATTCCCTAGGATGTGGCTCATCCCCACCGTGTGGAAACTGCATGCTGTTTATGCGAGTTTCAGCTCCCAAACAGACAACATGGGACAAAGTGATAGGCAGTCTTCATTGAACACATAGCCATACATATAATTCAAGTATGATTTACTTGGCATAATTGTGTCAAGTGTTCAGTAAGACTGATTTTTCTAATCATCTCAGGGAGCGGGTAATTGAGGATTCTGGAAAACCAAGAAAACGATAAAGAGTTTTGAAAATAACAAAAGTAAAATGTGCCAAGTCTCAAGGGGGTAAGTATAACATCAATATTTGTAATGGAAAACATAGAATAAAGAGGAAGGAAGTCAGGCATAGCCAGGACTCCAACAAGCTTAGGCCATTTCTTAGTTAGAAGGATAATATGAGAGCAAAGGGTTGGTTGTTTGAATTAAAGAAGAAGCATCTTATTCTCAAAACTAATTTGTTGGCTTGAATAAAGCATAGCATCCTGGAAAACTGGGAAAAGCCATGTGGCCCTGTGACCCTACAGATCTCATTGTCTTTGTTAAGGATGCATAAAGAGAAGGAATGGGCTGAAAGCTGCTGTCCAGAGCCCTAAGAAGGGAGCAAGTGAGGAAGTCAACATCAGATTGCCAAAGGAACTCAGCAAAACTCTCTTGTGTGGAACGTCACATCCGCAGGTCTGTCTGGGTTTTGCACACAGAGATGACAGGAGCAAGTCCCAGGCACAACTGCCTGACAGTTTTGCAGTTGGTCTACCCACACTTACCCCTTCCATCTTGCACTCCTGCACCCAAGCACAGGATACTCCAGGAACAGGGTGCCTCAGACACAGGTATTACATGCATGAGGGCCATGCTCACATTCCTCTACAGTGCTGTGGTTTTTACCAGCATTCTGTGCTCCCCAGGTGGCTATAAAAACAGAGCCTTAATTCTGTGTCTGTTTTAGGCTCTGTCATAGGTTCCCTCCCTGCCTCCCAAATCACATGGACAAGTAGTCTGCTCAGGCTATATTCATATTTCCACAAGCTCTGCAAAGTCATGTTACAGGGACAGCAGTTTCACCCACAAAGCTGAGGAGTAACCACTGTGCCTGTCCAATTTCCTGACCACAAATCTCTTAAGGAGACTGCAGAACAGATGGGAAGTACCTTCTTTCCTCTGTCTCCATGCCCAAGATGAGCTGACTGGAAAGGTCTCTGAGTCTGTCCCTCAGTTCTTTCCTGGGCATGGCTAGCCCATGTAGGACAGCGTATTGATCACCTCCTTGACGGGCTCATGGGGACTTCAAGTCTGGTTTTGTGTGTATTCTTTCCATCTGAGGCTGAGCATCCCCTTTTTAATGTCTTACTCAGAGGCCCATTTTGCAAACTCTGAATTAAGAAAAAATGATTGGTTATCATCTCTGTAAGAAATATACTCTTGGAATTTAGTAACTATCGGTGTTAACACTTTATTATATACAAGTGCTTTCATCTCTGTGAACACAAGTATTGTTATTCAAAAACATTTTTATTGTCATTTTATAGATGAAGAATTTAAAACTTAAAGAGAATTTCTGAAGAGAATTCTAAGGGCTTCTAGGATTTTTTGACAATCCCAGAGCTGGTATATAATTCTGAGATTTTTTTTTAATTAGACTATTGATTGTTTCAGTCAGGGTTTTTTGAAGACAGAAGTAGAACCCACATAAACACACTTTTGAATTTATGTACGTATTTATATATGTGTATATACACAAACATGTATTTATGCACATGTATGTGTATATGTGTATACACATGTAATTTATTATTTTAAGGAATTGGCTCATGTGCTTGTGAGGGCTGGTAAGTTAAAACTCTGGGAACTCAGGAAGAAGTTAAAGCTGAAGTTTTGAGAAAAAAAATTTCTCTTCTCTGGAAAGATTCAATTTTTCTCTGAGGCCTGGTGTTAGTCAGCTTTTTATTGCTGTAACCAAAACACCTGACAAGAACAACTTAGGAAAGATTTATTTTGGCTCATGGTTTCAGTCTATGGTCAGCTGCTCCATGGCAGACACATCATGGTGGAAGGGCATAGAGGAGGAAAGCTGCTTAGCTTGTTTCAGCTTGGAAGCAGAGAGAGAGGAAGGGACAGGGAGAAGATTCATCCTGCCAGGACACACTCCAGTGACCCACCTCCTCCAACTAGGTCCCACCTCCAAAATAGTTCATTCAGTCACAAATGGATTAATCCACCGATGAGGACAGACCCTCCCTATCCAATCACTTCCCAAAGCCATAACTCTGAGCACTTTCAGGGAACTTTCTAGATACAAACCACAGTAAATTCTTCAATGGGCTGAATGAGACCAGCCCGCACACTGAGGTTAATCTCTTTCACTTAAAGTCCACCAACTGTAGATGTTAACCACACACTTTCTCAGCAATACTGAGAAGGACTGGATTGAGTAAACTGCAGCCTAGCGGAGCTGAGACATACAACCACCCACCACTAGAATACTACAGAAATCTTCCTCCTAGGGTGAACCTCAATTTTGTGGTAGGGAGTACTAAGAATTGGCACGTAAAAGTGAAACCAAGGACTTACGCAATGGTCTGTATTCCACCCAGGGTGTGTTCTTTGAAGGAAGATGTTTTAGTTAGCTTTTTTGCTGCTGTGACTAAATGACCTGATCAGAACTCTAGAGGAGGAAGAGTTTATTTGAGGGCTCAAGGTTTCAGGGGAGGGGTCTTAGTCCATAGCCAGCCAGCTCCATTTCTTGGTGCTCAAGGTGAGGCAGAACATTGTGGCAGAGAGAGTCAGAGAAAGTGGCTCACGTTATGATCAAGCAGCAGACAGAAAGACTAAGCTCAGCTCACCAAATATATACCCCAAAGGCACGCCCCAGTGACCCACCTCCTCCAGCCACACCCTACCCACCTCCAGTTACCACTCAATCAATCCCATCAGGAGATTAATTCACAGATTGGTTAGGGCTCTCATAACCCAATCATTTCTCCTCTAAACTCTCTTGCATTGTCTTACACATGAGCTTTGGGGGGCACCTCACATCCAAACCATAACAGTAGGTCTGCATGGTTTTCAGCTTCGCATCCCCGACGCCCAGCACAATGCCCGCTATGGTACACCATAGTAAGTCTATGTTGACGAAGTAGGTATCTACCTTATCATCTCACAGATGCTGCTCATAGAAGTAACTGGAACTTACAGAATTGTTGGCTGGCAGGCCTTTCTAGCCATAAGAGGTATGCTATGCGGTCAGATTGCCTATGATAAAACTATGGCATTCCCACTGTCTTGCTGTGCCACTTTAAGCAAGTAACCAAACTTCTCTGGGCTTCACTATTCTCTTTTAAAAAGTGGGAGTGATTCTCATATCTATTATGTAGGATTGTACAAATTCAGTGAATCAATGCATGAGAATTGCTTAACAATGATAGCCAATCAATGCTAGTTACCATTTCAGTTATTGATGCATATTCCTAAATTCTTTTGCCTTCTTCACTTGCTGAAACTCCAGACTGCTATGGATTCTTCTTCCCCAAACATATCCTAGATTTCCAAATTACCATGGCTGATTGTGTGCCTTGGAAGCAGAATATTTAAATAAATGGTATTGCCCTAGGGGGATTTATCCCTCCAAACTAAAATAATCAAGAGTAGCCTAGGATATCAGTTTTCAGCTGCCATGATGAAGTATAATAAACTGGTGGCCGAAACCATAGAAAGGTTTTGGCTCAGAGTTTGGGGGGACCAGAAGGTTACGCTTAGGGTGTTGGCAGGGCCATTTCCTCCTGAGGGACCTGTTTGTGGCTCTTCCTGAGCTTCGGGCAGCCTCAGGGTTCCATGGCTTGAAGATGGTGTTCTCCTGTGTCACCTTCCCTCTGCAGGTGTCTGTTTCTGTGTTCAAATCTCCACCTCTTACGAGGACACCAGTCGAATCAGATTAAGGCTTGCGCCTCTGTCCTCATTTTAACTTCATCATCTGCAAAGACTCACATAAGGTCCTATTCACAGTTGCTGGGAGTTAGAACTTCAACATCTTTTGGCGAAGGGACACCATTCAACCCCTAACACCCAGCAGGCTCAAGGAATCATAAACGATGCCTTCGCTCCAGCCCTTTTCCCTGAGGAGCAAATACCCAGTTCCAAAGTGCACTGTGGTTACGTTCGGAGGAACTTCTGCCAGGGTCACGAGTTGGGGGTATGGGCTGTTAATTTAACATTCACTGTTGCTGTCTTTCAACATCTTTTCAAATGTGCTGCAATGAGCTTTCATTTAGATGATGGTACTCCTGCTAAAAAGTGGGTTGGAATGATAATTAGAAATTAAAAAATATCATGGTGGCCAAATGCCATGATCACCATGTTATTAACTTCAGAGTAGAAGCAACTCTGGGAAATATCAGAGATGATGCCAAAATCATCTCTTAAAGATCAGAATTCCATGATTCACATGCTCTGAGAAATTGTTTTCTCATTTCACGTTTATTTCTGTGTAGAAATGAGCTTGGGTTCTGCCAGGTCTTGGGCTGAATCCCTCCCTACCAGTGGTACTGTGTGGTACTATGCCCTGCTCCACACATTGTCTCATTTTATATGTTATATAGGGTGGTGACTGTCCCTACCTATAGTGGGCACAGCAAATGAGACAGACAGAGGCTAGTGAGGCAGGCCCTGAACACAGCTCCCATTCTGGGGTTTACTCCATGGCCTTGCGTGGAAGACCGTGATTGGAGAACAATAAAACCCTTCACGTCTGTACACCTCTGAGTTCAGACTGGACAAGGAAAGGATGGGTTCCAAAGTTCTCAGAGAAAAAAATCCTTATTGACGGGGAAAGATGGAATGGCCCACCTGATTCATTCCGCTGGGTGCTGTTTCTCTTTGAAGTGGAAACCAAATGCTAACTAATGACTTGTCCTATGGTCTTCTTTTAAAAATGATTGGCCAGAAATCAATTGCCTGATGGAATTAAGTCTTGCCCTTAACCAAAGAGTAAGTCAGACAGGAGTAAGCAGGTCATTAAAGACCAAGTGTCCAGTGCCTGTTGGGAATGGCTCCTGGACCAGCTTCTCCAAGCCTCCTACATGTCCTACACAGCTGCCCATCCTCTCATGTTGTTTCTGGAGACATGATCAGACACTTCCTTCCCACTGAGCCTGTCTGTAGGGAACTGGGCAGTGCTAGCAGGATTCTGTAAGAATGGATCCTGGGCTGCTATTGGACACAGACACATCCAGTTACTGGCAGAACAGGGATTGGGAGTCAGGATAGTATCCCAGGAGCCAACCAGGAGCCTGTCTTGTGAAGGAAAGTGTGCTGGGTATAGGGTTCCACCAGTAGCTTCTATTGTCTGAGGACCCATGAAGTGTCAGTGCAGTGCCAAGTGCTTCCCAGGCATGACTTCTTCAATGCTCACAACACTCCTGTGAGGCTGAGGCACTACTGCTGTCCCCTTTTACAGATAAGTAAACTGAGGCTCAGGGTCATGAAGAATGGCGCTCATGTATCTGGCTATCATGGACAGCCAGGATACTAGCCCAGTCGGTCTGACTCCAGAGCAAGGGCTTAAGAACTCTGTAAAGACATCAAGGAGTTTGTAGTCTAGCAAGTAGGACAAGTCAGCAGGGATTCTAGCATGGTATCACACGATCGGACATAGACTGTGATGGGGACTGTGGAAACAGAGAAGGACACTGCATACAGTCTCACAGAGGCAGGGGGATCATGGGAGCCTTTCTAGAGTTGGGGCTCCAGGATCCAGCTGCAGGGCTCCAGGATCCCACCCCTCTGCTGTACTCCAAAGAGCAGGAAGTAGCCATTGCAAATGGGGGTTGCAGGAACATAGTGTTCCAGCTACGACCCAGGGATCAAAAGCCGCCCCCCAACCTGCTGGTTCCACACCCACCTGTGTGCACTGCTTCACTCCCACTCAACCCAGCTCCTCTTGGATTCTGCAATGGCTAATTTTATGTCAACTTGACTTGGTCACAGGGTGCCCAGATATTTGGTCAAACATTATTCTGAGTGTTCCCTGTGATGGTGTTTTGAATGAGATTTACACTTACCGTGTAGACAGAATAAAGCAGATTGCTCTCTCTAATGTGGGGTGGGGGCTCAGTCCCATTGTTGAAAGACAGAATGGAACAAAATATGGACTCTCCTGACTGCCTTCAGACTGGGATTTCAGATTTTCCCACCCTCAGACTGGAACATCTCCTCTCCCAGCTGGTGGGCTCACCCTGGAGACCTTGGGACCTGCCCCCCTCCATAACTGTGGGACCCAATTCCTTATAATACATCTATTTATGAATATACACACAAACATCCTAATGGTTCTGTTTCTCAGAAGAACCCTGATGTTAGCAGGTCCTGACACACCCTGTTCTTATTCTGTCACCTCACCTGTCACAGCATTGTATTCTGCCTGTTTAAGTGCGTCTCTTGGCTGCCTTGCTGAGCCCTAAGCTCTGGGCAGGCAGGACTGGGTCTTCTCATTCGTTGCTGTGTCCTTGGCACCTGGTACAGCAAGGCCCGGTGGGAACAGAGCAGAGGGCTGTGGGTCAATAAACAAGGTGTTGGGACCCTCGTACTGGGTGGGATGAGCCAGGGCAAGGATGGAAGGAGAGGTGTTGGAGGATCGATAAGGACGTTCTAGCAGAGCCTGCCCAGAGTGAGCCTGGGGCCGGGGCCCCAGTGGGTTTTGCAGGGTTGGAGCCTGCAGGAGAGGCAGGGTAGACGAGGCCGGGCAAAGATCAGAAAGGGCCTCCACGGCATGTTATGCAGCAGGGACTATCCTGAGGGAAGTGGGAGCCGCCAAAGAATGTAAGGATTCTGACCCTGGGCCAAGGTATTTAACTCTGCCTGGACTTGAGTTTTATTGTTGTTCTGTTTTTCTCTTTGCATCATTGGGAGATGAGGGAAAATATTTGCCTATGTCGGCTTGAGAATCCCACGGGAAGGGCTGGGTGCCTAGGGACAGGCGCGATGGAATCTGAAGGGACATATAGGGGGTGCCCAGTGAGCCGTGGACGTGGGCCGGTCTCACCCCTGGCACAGGGACAGCTGCACATCCTCCTGCTCTGAGGGGTGGCGGTTGGCAGAAAGTGATGCAGAAAGAGTTATAATGCCTTCCCGGAGCTGGGCATCCAGGGAGTGATTTCTGCCTTGGGAGCATCCAGATGAATAAGCAATATCTAAGAAGAGTCCCTGGAGGGACTCAGAGGCACAGGAGTGGAGGCATATTTTAAAAGCAAGGCTAGTTGATCCCAGGTTTAAAAGCCTCAATTCCCTTAAGAGCCACGTGTCTCTGGAGCTGGTTTGGCATGTATCTATATCTGGGCCCACTGTTGACAAGATGTCTTCATTGGTCAAATATGCTACTGTACATGAGGAAATGTGGAGATCTGCAATTTTTGTTTAAGAGCAAACTTCTGTCTTGGGAGCATCCAGATGAATAAATGATATCAATTTAATAGATTAAATAAATACTACAAAGTAGATATCATAGCTTAAATAAAATCTTCCAAAGCCCCGTATGCTCCAAGGAGAAGGGCTTTATTTTTCTGAGCTCACTAGAGGAAAAGGGGCAGATTTGCTTTCTCAGCAGTGTGATGGACAGGAACTTCAGGGATATGGGGAAGCAGCTGTACCAGCCGCAGGGCCCCAGGATCCCACCCTCTGTCGTACTCCAAAGAGCAGGAAGTAGCCATTGCAAATGGGGGTTGCAGGAACATAGTGTTCCAGCTACGATCCAGGGATCAAAAGCTGCCACCCAATCTGCTAGCTACACACCCACCTGTGAGCCCTGCTTTACCCCCACTTAACCCATTTCCTATTCAAGGCTTCATGAGGGCATGTAGGCGGCAATTTTCAACTGTATAGGAAACACTAGTTGCAAGAGAGTCTGGGGTATTCAATTTGCAATATAAGAAATCCCCTAAAAGAAGGTTGCAATAAAGAGAGAAATATATGTGTAATATATGCTGCATTGAATAAGTATCTGAATATTCTTTTGTCCAGCATATACCTGAAAGATCAATGCTGGAAATTGGCAAGAGGGTAAATTCTCATTAGCTTCCTCAGCACTAGGCTCCCAGTACCTTGTTTGTTCCTATTTCAAGCATACATGATTTAGTATATTTACCTACAAAAGTCTCCTCCCCTGTGCCTCCAATCTGTGCTTAGAGCAGCCACGGTGGCAAAAAGATTAGCTAACTCGGGCTGGGGCAAGTCCCCAAACCACTGCTGACATTAGGTACTTTTTCGGGCCAGAGACACTGAATCAAATAGGCCAGAGGAAGCCCATCCATCTTTCTTCTCTTCCAGTCTTTCTCCCTGACTGGGTGGCGGTGATGGTAGTTCTCAATGGAATGAAGGTTCCCTAAAGAGGTTTCTGAATTGGTTTTATGGTGTGGCTGCTGGTTGCTCACTAGTCTCTGTTTCTGAGAGCCTGTGGTTGGTGGGTTTAGGTATGTTCCTGAGGTGATAGCTCCTGCATGTAAAGACTCTCCTCCTCTGTCACTGTCTCTGTCTCTCCCAGGGATTGAACCCAGGGGCACTTAACCTCTGAGCCACATCCCTAGCCCTATTTTGTATTTTATGTAGAGACAGGGTCTCACTGAGTTGCTTGGTGCCTCGCCGTTGCTGAGGCTGGCTTTGAACTCGCGATTCTCCTGTCTCAGCCTCCCTGAGTGCTGGGATTACAGGGCACTTTCCCTTCTTCTTGTTGTTCCTCCCTTAAAATCACAGGATTCTACAAGCAACCCAGAAGCGAGTCCTTCCATCTACACACACCGTTCACGTGTGTTCCAGAGAAGCGGAGCCTTCCTCACATGCAGCCAGGCCTATTCGCTTGTAAAGACGCAGCATCCAACATGGCCACCAGTTTCTACCATAGCAATCATCACTCTATCAGGGAATGCTCTTTTTTATATATGTAACTAATGTAACCAAACTGGTGCGGTGGAGCAATCCCATCTTTTTAGCCAATTACCCATTTGGCCTTCCCTGTCTGGAAGCTTGGGGGGAAGGCCCACAGCCTCCTTCAGATAACAAAGAAACTGCTGGCCAAATCAAGGGGCTGGTTGGCACCTGGGGGTGTGCGGGAGCGCACTGAATGGAATAAGGGCTTTCTGTTCTCAATTAAGTGTGTGGACAAAGCTGTGCTAAATGGACGGCATCTCCAGGGCTGCCTCGACATATGCTCTGACTCCGCTAGTTAAGCACACAAAAGTTAGCATATGGCCACCCCTCTTTTTCCCAGAGGAAAGCAACCGGCCCAGCACGTCTGGTTAACTGCTGTTGCTGTCGTTCTGGGAAAAGGAGTGCCGGAGGCGTTGCTGCCAGTAGATATTGTTTTGGGGGCTCCCAGCTGATTTGCCTTGACCCTCGTGGGTCGGAGCAGAAGGCTGACTGGCCTCTCTCTCTCAGCTCAGCAACTGAGCAGTGCAATTGCTGCCCTTGGCTTAGGCTTGAGGTTAAGCATAGCCCCATGCAGCTCCCTGGGTCACACTGGGACGCAAATGAATCTTAAAATGAATCAGGGGAAAAACCACTTCTATCCTCTGTTCTCAAGCTGTACAGACAGCCAGGAACAATGAATCCTTCAGTGAGCAGGCAGAAGGGGTTGATGGTGAAACAGCCACTCAGCACGCTCCTTTCTCCTCCATCCTCCTCTTTTCCACTCTAGGTCTGAAGCAAGCAGGAAATAGCCAGCCTGGGAGAAGTGACTTCAGAAGGAAAGAAACCAGGGGACATGGGGGGGCTGAAGGTTTGGGATCAAATTAGCATGGCAAGTTTTAGCTGCCCAGGACACAGAGGGAAGTGACTGGCAGAGGGCATCCACCAGTCCATAGTGATTGCTCAGTTTTGATAAAAACCACACGGATATGACAGCCTTGTCCCGCTCAATGGCAAGTGGATTGAAAGCACTTTCCCCCCAAATCAACCAGTTAAAGAGAAGGTTGGAGAATAGGAATGAGGTAGAAAAATTTCATTGTTTCTCAGTCCTGTTGTTATTTTGGATTTTTTTACATCACGGTGTGCACAGAAAAAGATATGGAAAGTGGTGTAAATGGGTCCTTCTGCATGCTGCAGGCAAGGCCACTGAAAGACCAGACCTGGAAACTGCCAGGACAACACAGGGGACATTCTGAATTATGTGAGACCTGGAAACTGCCAGGACAACACAGGGGACATTCTGAATTATGTGAGCCCGGATACTCTGCATTCTCCAGGGAGCAGAGAGGAGATGTTCATCCCAGAGCAGGTCGGAATCCGTCTCAGGATCGAAGCCCTTTTAATTGGTTCCTGCCTTCCTTGCTCCCCTTTGCCTTTCTCTGATTGATTGATTGACTGATTCATTCTTTCATTAATCAAAATCTCTCCTCAGGGATCTCCCCTTTAGCTCTAGGGAAAAGGCCCATTAAGCAAGCACAAGGCAGAGGAAAAGACACAAAGGGAGAGGAACGGCCTGAGTGCTTCTGAACCAAGCTCTCAGTGGGTGTATAGGATGACCTGGGTTCCCGGCATGGGTGCAGCCTCAGAACTCACCTCAGGTGCCCATCAGGAATCTGCATTGCACCCCTCTGTCTGCAAGGGGTCTCAGGCCCATCATAGGAATCCTGCTCAAGACAGACTCCCTGCCCCACTTTTATTTGTGTATTAACAGATTGTCAGGATGCTCAGTCACTCTCAAAATGTGCTGAGCAAGTCCTCTGTCCAGACTTAGGTCCTTGTTCTTCAATACCAAGTAAACATTTTGAATCCTTCGGCTTCCCAAAGGGCAGCTGGCTTCAAAGTCATCCCTTGAAGGAGGAAGGATTTTCTGAATCGTTGGGGTTGCTGCTCTGGATTGTGTCCAGCCCTCCAGCTGTTCTGAGGGGCAGGTATGAGGTGCTAAAGGTGGGTTTGTATTTGCCCTGTGGCTGCTCCTGGGCTGACGGGACTGGAAAGCAGTGCTAGGCCCTCAGTTCATGGAGAAAATCATTGCCGAGTTGAAAGGCCTTTCGTACCTGGCTGGGACCTGTGGTAACAGCTGGGAGAAGAAAACAAGTTTGTTATTAACAGGTTTCAAACCTTTCAGCCAGGGCCTGGAGTCTTGGAGAGGACTGACAGATGGTAGCAGTAATCTCTGCCACTTTAATTTCTTCACCCCTTCCAACAGGCCAGATACCAGGGTGACCACAGATTGTTCAAAACAAATACTGTATGAGGGAAAGGATGCTATAAGTGGAACAAAAATATATACCACACTGTCCTGCGTACCCAAGGAAATGTCCACTTCCTTAACAGAAGGAATGTGAGACTGCTGGTATAAACTGAGATACATCCTGTGGATTCAGTCAGCTTGATGAGACACTTGTACCTCCACCATGTCATATCCAGCTTGGGGACACTGAAGGTCCAGCCTTGTCTACCACTACTTAGTGTGGATTTTTGACAACTGGCTTCTCTGGTCCTGTCTGTAACGTGAACTGACTCCTTGCTAAAGTGTGAGCATCCCTTGAAACATCCTGTTGATATTTGGTTACCATTGTTAACAGTATCAAGAGGTGGGATGTTTAAGAGGTAAATAGGGCATGAGGAAGGCTCCCCCGCTCACTCATCAAGGGAGTGAGCTTGTTATCTCAGAAGTGGGCTTCAGACATGTCCCAACCCAGTTGTTCCAGGGCGATGGGACAGGCTACTGAAAGGCCAGAGGAAGTGCCTAGAGACAGCACACCAGGCATGGTTTATTAGGAAAAGCTTGCAAGAGATCAGGGACTGCTCCCAGAAAAGCTCTGTGGTGAGGGGCCAACAGGCAGCACCCCCATCCCCTCCAGGGCCTTACAAGAGGTGCTTCCTCTCCGTCATGATGTTTTGTCCAGAGGCAACTAGCTGAATGACTGATATGTTCCTTCCACAGTGTCCTCTGTTCTGTGCCCGTCCCCACTCAGAGAGAGGTTTTATGTTGGGCTGCAGGAGCAGTGATATCATCAGCATTAGCTTGCTTAGTTTACTTGTCTGACCAGTAACTGTCCCAGCACACATGCAAGAAAGTAGCTTTCTCTGGGTAACACTGACTTGCCCCCGTTCCCAGTGTACATAAGAGAAAGCGAGTGTCCTTCCAAACAACATTATCTAGATATTGCAACCCAGACATGTTCTCGTTGTTTCCTTAACTTGGCAAGGTTTTTTAGAACAGAAAGGGGGCATTCAGGGTCATGGTATTTTACTAGTCTCCTTTTCTTTAAGGATGATAAAGTTTAAAGAACTAGGAGGATGGAAAGCATGAGTTTGGCCAGATTTCCTCTCTGTCTCAAGCATGTTCACTTGCCCTTCTGCTGTACTCTGACCCAACATAAAGGACCTCACCAGGTGCTGTGCCGTACCCCTGCATCCCAGCCTCCAGAACTGTGATTCAGGTAAGCCTCTGTTGTCCATAAACAGAGGTATTCTGTTATAGCAGCAGATCATTTCTGAGGCTCACTACTACTTCAGGAGTGTGTGCTCTGGTTTCCTTTCTCCTTTTCTTCATGTTCCCCTCTTCCTCTAGCACTGGTTTCTCACTCTGCTCCAATTTGTGATACAGCATCTCTGGATATTAATGCTAATTTCAAAACTCCTATTCCAATGTTCAAACCAACTGGATTATGAAATCAAATGCTATTTTAATTGTAAGATTGCCATCACTATTCAGATCACTATATCAGATCCTTACTTGTTCATATGTCACTGTCCTCAAACACATTAGGCTGCCTTTCTGTGTGGCTGGGCATGGACAGGTTCCCTTAGTGCAGTGACTCACATGGGCAAAAGTTCATGTGGGAGTGAATTATAGCAATTAAATTGAGCATATAGTTCTGGCAAAGCCAAGAGGCTGAAAACGGAGACCAAAGAGTTCCTCAAATTACCATGATTGCTTTGATCTCAATTCTTTTTTTTTTTTTTTTTTTGTGCTGGGGATTGAACTCAGGGGCACTCGACCACTGAGCCACATCCCCAGCCCTATTTTGTGTTTTATGTAGAGACAGGGTCTCACTGAGTCACTTAGCACCTCGCCGTTGCTGAGGCTGGCTTTGAACTCGCGATCCTCCTGTCTCAGCCTCCCTAAGTGCTGGGATTACAGGCTTGAGCCACCGCGCCCGGCTTGATCTCAATTCTTAAGCCATGCTTTCAATAAAGTGTATGTGTTGGGGGTCCAGAGAGGTGACAATTGAGCTGCACAACAGGGCTGGACTCATTCAACAGCTGTTTTCAAGTCTCTAGCTGGTGTGCAGGAATACCTACCCCAGCTCGTTTTCAGGAAATGCATTTTCACTCAGGCAAACTTTTTCTCTATAAGTACCTACATCATACATTTGGTTTTTCCTCTTGACCCACAAAGCCTACAGTGTTTACTATCTGGTCTTTTCCAGAAAAAGTCTGCCTGTCCAGCTTAACATGTTCCCCTCTTTCCCTAGAAAGATCCAGAGCCCTGCTCATTGTCTATCATGATGGAACCTATCTCTTCTGCTCTAGCCTGATCTACCCAATATCCTCAAATGTGACCACAGCAGGGACCACAGGTTCCTCCTTGGCAGGGGCTGCGTGCAGAGCCCCCAGGATCCTTTCTGATGCTGATCCTTCCCCTGACTTTATGTTCTCATGTGAGCCATTATAACAGCTTGCATGTAAAGTGGCTGTTCCAGTAAGATGTTCCAGCCACTTTACTTGTAGTATCCAATCTTCAAGCCCTCTGACATTGACATTATTCTTACAGATCACAAAACTGAGATACAGGCAGGTCAAACAGCCTGCTAAGCTCACATAGGTAAAAAGCAGCAAACCCAAGCTTTGGGTTCACATGGGCTGAGCTCCAGCAGCCACGCCATGCATACTTTGCTGTGGGGACTCTGGAAACACACCTGACCCTCTGTGGAGGCTGCCTTAGTAACCTGATTTGGGGTCACACTCAGTGGTACATGGTTGGGCCAGTCAATGTCTTCAAATCCTGGAATCCAGTTTCTCCTTGCTGGGCAGAAATCCTGGGTCAGAGAAATTGTCCTCCTGTTCCCAAGTAGTTGAACTAAGGTCTATGTGTGCATGGGCCAGTGTGGGGTGGGACACTGGGGCATTTTGGCATTCCCCCAATTTTTTCTTTCTAACACTTAGTCCATTTTCTGTTGCTATAACAGAATACCTGAGTCTTAGTGACTTATAAGGAAAAGAGGTTTACATGACTATTATTAGTTCTAGAGGCTCAGCAATCTAAGTGCATGGTATCATCATCTTCCTAGTTTCTGGTGAGGGCTTCCCACTGCTTCTGTGCATACTGGAAATTGGAAGGGCAAGCAGGACAAAACACCTGGAGCAAGCTTGCTTTATAACAACCCACTCTTGTGAAAACTAACCCAGTCCCATGAGAACTACATTAATCCACTCATGAAAGCACTTGTTAAAGGTCTCACTGCCTCTCAGTACCATCCTGGTGGCAACTGAATACCAACATGAATTTTGGCAGGGATGAGTCACATCCAAACGACAGGATCATCTTTAGTTATTTGTTTTTAGAACAGTTTCAAAATTACATAAACACACCCTACATTGGGCTTTCCCTATTAATGACATCTTACATAAGTATGATAAGTTTGTTGCTATTAATGAATCAGTATTGATGCATTGTTATTAATCAAAGAGCACAGCTGATTTAGATTTTCTTAGATCTCACCCAATGCCTTCTCTTTCAGGATTGCACCCCGGATACTGCAGCACATTCATTTGTCATGACTCCTCAGGCTCCTCGGGACAGGAACAGTTTCTCAGGTTTTCCTTCTTTTTGATGACCTCGACAGTTTTGAGCAGTATTGGCCAGGAGTTTTGTACAAAGTCCCACAAGTAGGATTGGTCTGATGTTTTTCTGTGATAAGTTGGGAGGTGGGGTATAGGTTTGGAGGAGGACACAGAGGTAAAGTGCCACTCCCATCATATCACATCAAGGGCACCTGCTGTGCATATGGTCTGTGATTGTTGACATTGGCCCTGATCATCAGAGGTACTGATTTGGGGGAGGAGGCTCTTGGCATGTTCTTTTGGCCATAGGTCTAAAATCACATTCTCCAATTGACGTTCTCAGCAATAAATCTGACATTTTGACCTCCATTTTTTGTCTCTTGTGTCTTACATTTGAATTGATTCCATACTTGTGATGGGGAGAAACAAATGAATGTTACATATCGAATCTCTAAGATGGTGTTATCTACCTGGGAAAACACTGGGTATCCTTTATGACTCAGCCCAGCATCACCTTCTCTTTGAAGCCTTCCCTGATCTCTCCAGATAGAGTCCGTTATGTACCCCCCCAACCTCAACCTACCTCCCCCACCTCTTCCCACCTCCCCCACCTCTCTCTGCCTCTCTTGTGGGATTTTTCACTTGGCTGTCATGATTCATTCTCCCTGATATTTCTTCCACCAAATGGCCAGCCTCTCAAGGGCATGGACTAGGCTATGTTACTCTCTGTGCTGCTGCAATCTGGTCCTGAGTCTGGAACTCAGCAGATACTTGCTAAAGATTTGCAGAACGAAGAACCATTTATTCCAAATCTCACATCAGGGAAGGTTGCCTCACTGCTCAGGATGGAGCCTTGCTGGGATTCCTCTTGGTGATGGCTTGAGGAAGCGTCCTCACCCTAGGACCATTTCCTCTCTCGATTAGCCCTTTGGGAAGGAGGCATGGCCACCAAGCTTGTGCAGCTGAAACAATAGTGAGTCCAGGAGTCCAGTTCAATTAAGACAGAACTCCACCAATGTTCATGTTTATTACTGAATGAGCAGCAGGAGGAAGGTGGTCTTCCTTGGATATTATTATTTGAGACTTAAAAAAGAAATCTCCAAAAAGGAGTATGGTCTTAGAAACTGATAGATAGTAATCCTAATAATAGCTGTCACTGCTGAGCACACATCGTAGGCGCCATGCTAGGTGTTCCAAATACATGATACTTAACTCTTACTTTGCAGGTAAGCCATTGCCTTGACCTTACCTGAAGTCATAACACTGACTAGAGAGGTAAAGTAATTTGCTTAAGATAACACAGCAATTAAGGACCTGTACATAAGTGCATCTAATTTAAAGTTTATTCTACTTCTAGTGATTCTGCACTGATTCCCTTTATCAGCTTTCTATTTTTCCTCTCTTTCTGCTTCTGCAATTAGCTGAGTCTAAGAAACTGACATGAGAAAGGACACAGTATTGGCCAGTAGAACACAGCAGATGGGCTGAGGTCTGTTCTTTTTTCAACAGACTCCATTTTCATAATCTTGCCCTAAGGAATGCTGACTTGAAACTATTTCTAGACATTTTCCCCTAAGTCTTCACCGATATGACTGACTGTATTTTTGTGATTTTTAAGATGTAGATTTTCCCACATTTTATCATTCTCTAAAATTGGAATATGTCTTACGATTGTAAGCAGACTGGATTAAAATCAAGTTTCTTAAGAGAGTATTTGCAGATAATTCTATCAAAATTTGTCTTCAGTTGGTGTTCCTACTTGTTCGAGTTCAGGGAACCTTTTTCTAGGGAATCTTTTTTTCCACCTTCATCACTACCAGTGAGATTTATAGGAATTCTGCTATTTATTTTTGCAGAATGGATTTCTCTTTTACCCCTACACTGAAGGTATAGCCTTTGATAGTCTAGAACTGTTTGGATAGTCTCCCAATATTGGACAATGTTTTCCTTTCTTATTGTAAAATGAAATGAAGATGTTTTATAGTTAATGGTATTTTAGGCCCAAGAATGAAATCCGATACTTATTGAGGTCTGATTTTAGTTTCAAGCAGTAGGTTAACCAGTGTCCAAGATGGCCCCAGTGATTCTTCCCTCCTGATGTCCATGCCCTTGTGAATCCCCTCCATTACTGAGTGAGGCTGACCTGTGAATGAATAGGGTATTGTGGAAAATTACCACATAGTTTCCAATGCTGTGTCATGGAAGACTTTGTTGTTGCCCTGTTGTTCTTTTCTGGATCTCTCACTTTGGAGTAAACCACTTACTATGTGGTGAGGACACATCAGCATCCTATGGAGAGGTCCATGTGTAAAGGGGTGAAGACCGTCTGCCAACAGCCAGCACCAGCTTGCCCAGGCATGGGAATGAGTCAACTTGAAGGCAGATCCTTTGCTCTACTCCATTACTCAGAGAAATGCAGCCCAGGCCAACATCTGGACTGCCACCTCATGAGAGATGCTGAGCCAGACCACTCAGCTAAGGCACTCTCAGACTTCAGATTTCACGAATGATAAGTTTACCAATGTTTATTATTTTTTAAGTCACTAAAGTTTGGTGACATTTATTATATAGCAGTGATAAATAATACAAAAGCTAAGAAAAATATATTTTGAAACAAAAAGTTTTACCTGTGTTTTCAAAAGGAGTGTTTAGTTCCTTGTTTTAGAATAATCTCTTTCTTACATGAATGGGGAAATACCTATTGTTTTCAACTAAAAGTTAAAGAAACTATGAATATTTTTCTCTGTCTAGCATAAAGTAAAATATTTGCAAGGCATTTAACGCCTTATGAGTTATACTTTGTACATGCTTTGAACTTTACTATTTCATATTTTTCTATCTAAATAAGTAGGAGTAGAATATGTGTCACTTTTGCTATACTTTGGATCTGGAGTATGCCCCCCACCCCAACAGAAAGGTCCAGGTGTTGAATGCTTGTTCTGCAGCCTGTCGTGCTGTTGGGAGATATGGAACCTTTAGGAGGCGGGGTCTAGTGGAAGGAAGAAAGATAGGTCACTGGAGGTGTGCCCTTGAAGGGGATATTGGGATGGCAACCCCTTTCTCTCTCTCTCTTTTTTTTGTTAGCTGGCTACCATGAGGTGAACAGACTTCCTCTACCACGTGTTTCTGTGCTGCCATAGGCCCAAAGCAACATGCCAATCAACTATGAATTGAACCTTCTGAATTGTGAGCCAAAATAAACCTTTCTCCCTTGTAAGGTGATTATTTCAGGTATTTTGTCACAGTAATGGAAAGTCGATTAAAACAACATTTTGTTTATTTTTGAGAATGGGAAAGTATTGGTTAGATTATTTTTAATTTAGAAGGAATAGTTTACTTGCAAAGAAATTCTGAAGTACCTCTGAATGCCTTAGATTGGGGAGTACCAGCTAAAGATCTTTGTTACATTACTTTTAAATATTAAAGAGATTATACCAAGCCCTGGTTGCTACTCTACATTTTATGACTATTCAATTAAAACACCCCTTTGGAAAGGGTCTTGATTTTTTAATGTCCAAACCAACCCAGCTTGTATTGTCCTGTACTGGAGACACCAGCTGAATTTATTTAAGTAAATTAATATAATCTTTCCTTTTTGATAATTCAAATTGATTGTTTTAATCTGTATTTTTGGTTATCATAGTTGATTGTCATAAAAATCCAATGGTTTATCAACTTTGTTGTTAACCAAAATTTCCTATAATCTCCTGTGGAGGTGTTTATTTTACTTTTTGAGAGTATAGATACTAGACCTCTTACCTGATATCTTAAATTAGAATCTCCCAGGGGTAGAACTTGGGGACCTGTAATTTTCTAAATGAACAAACTCTCCAGTTAATGCTTTTAGAATCATTCTAGCCCATTGCTACTAGCAAGTGCATCAGAAACCACTAGGCTTGCTCCACATCCATCCACCTCCCTTTCACCCCTGTCTTCAAGTGCAAGGAGGGAGATACAGGTGCATTTATAGATCCATGGAGCATGGTCTGCAAGAAGAAATCAGAGATGGTCTGTTTACATGCCCTCATTTTTCAGGTGAGAGGATCCCTACCCCATGAGACATAAACGATATACTTTCATGGGGGTTTGAGTTATTCCAGTAGTCTCAGAACAATGTAGTTGGAAATTATATGTTAGTACAAACAGCTACAAAACAATGATTGCTGCAAATCTCCACTCTAGGGAAACTGTCATTTATCTTTTGGCCAGTGAATCTTTTCAATGGAGAAAAGTGAGGACTTCTAAACTTGCAAGTGATTTCACAGTTTTCATTTGCTTAATTAATTAATTATTTTTTATTTGTATGGCTCATAATGTTTGTCCACATTTATGGGGTACTAATTAATTATGATAACTTGATATACACATATAAGATGTAATGTTCAAATACAGTCATTGGCCTTTCTATCTTCTTAAACGTTTATCATTTCTATGTTGCTGGGACCCTTTAGACTCCTCCAGTTATTTTGAGATATAGCAGGATAGTTTTTTGAGGAGAGTTTTCTAACAATGGATATAGGTAGAAATGAAAATATATCTCATTTTTTGGTTGAGTAAAGAATTGGTTAAATTATTTTTAATCCAGAAGCAAATATTTTACTTGCCTGGATGCAAGGGGCTGAGGAAAAGGACTAACTCTGCACTACAAGTAGCAGGATTTCTGGGTTAGGGGCCCATAGCCTGAGAGAGAGGAGGTGATTGATAGGAACTTAAAGGCAAGTAAAAGGTCCCAGGGTCCCTGTAGATTTCACCAAGCAAGAGCCCTGGAAGGAAGGAATACCCATACGAAAGTCTCTGGCCAGGGTGTCAGGAAATGTGAGACTGGTGTCTCATGCTGTGAGACTGATTCATAATAAGAAATGTGTGTTTGGCCCCCACTTCCTGGTACACAGTTCCTAAAAGCCTGGGAATGTTGAAAGAGGTAAATGTCTTTGTAGGCCAAGGAGACGATGGGTGGGTCAGGCTCTTGGGTTGCTACAGCATGAGGGCTGACTGCCAGGGCAATCAAATTTATGACTAGAGGGTTAGAATTCTGATTTCCACCTTCTCCTCCCACCTTGCCTGCTAGCAGGAGAGGGAGGCTGAAGGTTGAATTGATTAATGGCCAATGATTCAATCTATCATGACTATGTAATGACGCCTCCAGAAAAGCCCACAACACAGGGTTCAGAGAGGTTCAGGTGGCTGATCACATAGCAGGCATCATGCCCTGAGAGGGCATGGAAGCTCTGCACCTCTCCCCCCTGCATCACTCTATGCTGCTCTTCCACGTGGCTCTTCCTGAGTTGAATCATTTATCTGCTCTAGCAAATGATTCAACTCAAGGAGGGAGTTGTGGGAACTCCAATTTATAGTTAGTTTATCCTGAGTACCCAAGGCCCCAAATTTCCCACTGGCATCCAAAGTGAGAAAGCAATCTCACAGAACTGAGCCCTTAACGGTGGGATCTGCCTCTAACTCCAGGAAGACACTGTCAGAATTTAATGGAATTATAGAACATCCAGAGGGTGTTGGAGAGTTGTTCAGCATGGGGAAAACCCACACATCTGGTCACGGAATTGTTCTGTGTGGAATGTCGAGAGAGCAGCAGGAGAACTGATGGTTTGGGCTTTCCTGGCTTGTACACACTCAGTGGTATGTTATCACCCCAATTAGGCTGTAATTTCTTCTCCATTCTTGAACTTTCACCAAAACACCTTCCATGCACACTAGTCTTGTGTTGGTGATGCTTCTGGAAGGAAGAGGAAGAGCGTAGAGTAACAGGATGCGGCCCTAGGATGGAGAATTCAGTGGGAAAAGGAGAAAAGAGAGCGAGAGAGAAAACCAAGAGGAATCTAATTCCTCTGAGACTCCCAGGAGACGCGGGGCACTGAGCTTCAGCATGAACACAGCATAGGTTCAAGCTACTGTTCTTAGCTGTGAAGGAAAGGGTGACCTCCAGGAGAGAGACTTGAGAACTGCCCTGCCAATAGCAGACACTTGGATTACATCGGGAGGTTGCTATGAAATGAAAGAGTTCATGCCACAAACATTCCTGCCACATTGGAGCCTCGGGTCCTGATGGGACTCTCCCCAGAGGTCGGGACTGCCCTCCCTTGCACACATCCAGCTGTTCTTTAGACTCCATTTCAGTGCTCAAAGAATAAAGCCACAAGTGCTCCATCACCAGGAAGACAGGCTTACAATAGCGGGGGCCAAATGCTTAATCTAAACCCCAGGAAGGGGCCAGGGTTGTCAAGGGAGAAGTGCAGGATCCCCAGCCCTTCCCAGCCTTTGTGTTCTGTGATTCTCAGGAAGAGAAGGGCCAAACCCTGGTTTTGTACAGTGATGAATAAAATGGCCTAGCTGGGTGTGAGCTGGCCTGCCAGATTTGGCAGCTGACAGGGAAGGAGTGGAGTAGTTCCAAAGAACTGGCTCAAGCTGCATATGGGATTTGTTCACATATATTGTTTGCATATAGATTATATAATACCCATATTATGCACAGAAGGGCTTTGGATTCCTGGGAATGAAAGAAGCTCAGAAGTAGACCATTTCTAGGGTAACACAAATCAGGGTAGACATTCTGGTCTCCCGCGTTGGGTGCTCTCGGGTGCCAGAGGATGCTTAGCAGCCAGGCAGGCACATGTGAGGACAAAGGAAGTCATTTCCATAGTCAGGACCCCAACCGGAAGCTGTGGGGTGTTGCCAGGCAACGGCAGTTAGTCTCTTTTCCTTTGCCTTCATCAAGAATATAATAAGATATCTCCTCTTTTTTCTTTCTTCTTTTTTCTTACCTGGAACATTAATTTTCATTTAATTTCACCTAGAATTTGTGGAAACCCAGTGTGATGTGTTGGTTTGTAGTCACATAGGGATGCTGGTTAAAGATAGATCATTCCTCACAGGAAAACGGGGCCCCAGTGAGCTAAATCCCATTCCTCTGAAGCATCTGGTTGTGCCTACAGGCTTGCCAATGTCTACCGTGGGCAAATGCAATGACAGAGGTCTGCAGCTAGAAGGGTAGTAGCATGCCCTGGATGCCTGCAGAAACAGCAGAGAATTAATTGATCGATTTGTACTATCATTCCCGCTGCAGGCATCCTGATGTATTAGAGAATCAAACATTGGCTTCCTGTCCAATAGTCATGCCTGGCTGTCTGCAGCCACCTTGTTCTTTTGGATCTTGGCACTCCCAGCATCTATAGGAAATCAACTCCCCACCACCTTTGGTGCGGTGCTACTCAGAGATGTGGCAAGAGGGTGAAAGGAAACCCACTGGATTAAAGGCTCTTGAGGATAAGATCACCACTTCACGTCTCTCTGTATTTCGGAGGTACCTTAGCAATGCATTTTTAAAATACATTAGACGCTCAAAAAATGTTCACCAAAGAAACACCTTGATTTCCACTGGGTTGCTTTATACCTGGCCTTTCCCATTCCGTCTCACCATTTTGCTTGGATATTAAAAGAAAGAGTGATGCTCAGAAGAAAGAATTGAAAGTGATATCTTCGTAGAAAATGCCTGGATTATGTTATAGAATGTTATAATGAAATTGGGGGAGTTGCGATCACGGCATGTGCGTGCCTGCGTACTCTGAGGG
This sequence comes from Geosciurus inauris, assembly GCA_004024805.1. Lineage (NCBI taxonomy): Eukaryota > Metazoa > Chordata > Mammalia > Rodentia > Sciuridae > Geosciurus > Geosciurus inauris. The sequence continues at coordinate 44,389 of PVHX01001497.1, read as the reverse complement.
ACATAGGTGCCATGAGCATTTCTGCCATGAGGAATACAGAAGGTGCCAAAGGGGATTCAATATTTCTAGCAACCCCAAGTGGCATGGAGAGAGCCATGTGTTTCGTGTGTCAGGTCAGATCATTGAAGGATCGTTTTATGGAGAGATATTCTTCATTTCCTCAAAGCTTTGAGTTTTTGGACTGGGGAGGAAGGAAGAACTTTCCTGGGTAAGGAAGCATTCCTGCTGACTGTGGAGTGTTTCCTGCCCAAATGGAAGCAATCAAAGGTGGCCCAGCCTGTCTGTGTTCCTAGCAGTTTTAAAGTTCCAGCAACTCTAAAAATTTCTGTTGTTTTTTTTTTTTTTTTCCCTCTGATTTTAAGTTATCATTGTTTCCTCTTGCCCAGTCTGAACCATTCAAACAAAAAATGAACGTTTATCTTTTAATTGCAACTCTGGTTTCTGAGCCTGTGTAAGGTCTGTTCCAAATGGAGATGGAGTACAGGCAGAAATGCCTCCCTTCCCCGGGAGCAGGCCAGCTTTGTGCAGGAATGCTGGGCAGGGCAGAGTGCAGCCTCTGGCCACTGAGCCACACCCTCGTCTGTGTTTGTTCATTCTGATGAGAATCAAGGATTTTTCCTAGTTTGCTGTATTCTTTTCTTTGGGGACAGTGGCAGTGTTGGTTGTCAATTTTGCGTGTTTGGGAATGGCTTTTTGAAGTGCTCTCTGGTTATTCTGTCGGCAACTTCACAAAAACATGGGCAGATGACTTGTGTGAAGCATGCTCCTTTGGCATTCTCTCAAAAACACTGACAGTACCAATTCCATATTTAAGAAAACTGATGCTTATAAAGAACTAACTCCTTTCCTTATAAAAACTAAAAGTTGATCCTTTTAAAATGATCTCACAATATTAAAGATGGTTTTCTAGAGAAAGAGAAAAGGATAACCACATAGAAGACACCAATTTAATCCTGATAACCTATAGACTAGCAGCAGCATTTTAAATATGTAGGGGATTCAGCGGGGTCAGAGTCAAACAGGTGGGGGAACTGAGGCACATATGGGCCTTAGTCTGTCAGAGTATAACTGAGTGCCAAATAAATAGCGATATTGTAATCTTGTTATTGCCACATTTTAAAATATACTTATTATGAATATTTTAAAACACTCTTGGCATCTATGACAGGAAAGCCAAAGAAATGGAATACATAAAAATAGCAGTTTTCCATAGATACTTCATGAAAATTAGGTAGCTGATGAAAGATGTGATTATTGGTGACAAAGATGTGGAGCAACCAGAATTCTTGTATCTCACCGATGGGAATGTACATGGGCACAGCCACCTTGGGAGACATTTGGTAACTATTTACTGTAGTGACGATATACACACACTGCAGCATATTTATACACATATTTCACTCCTAGGTGCGTACCCCACAGAAATAGACAACAAAGAGACACGTGAAGTGTTCATAGCATTGTTCTGTAGAGATAGCTCACGGGCCCATCATTACTAGGGTAGACACATGATGGTCCATTCATGCCTCAGAATTCTGTATGGCAGTTAAAATAAGCCACTATATTCTAAAAGGATGAATATGTCTCAAAGACATATTCAACAAAAGAAGCTGGATACAAGGAAACCAACAAAATTATCATAATTTTTCCAGCATAAAAACAGGTTAAACTAAACATTAGTGTTAGAAGTTAAGATGGTGGTTGATTTTTTTTAAATTTTTTTTTTAGTTGTTGATGGAACATTATTTTATTCATTGATTTATATGCAGTGCTGGGATCGAACACACTGCTGGGATCGAACCCAGTGCCTCACACATGCTAGGAAAGCGCTCTACCACTGAGCCTCAACCCCAGCCTCTGGTGGTTGCTTTTAAGGGTAGGGCAGAAGTGGGTGCTGATGGGGAGGAGGGACACAGGGGTAGCTTTCTGGACTCTGTATTTCTTATTCTCCTGAGTGGTGTCTCATGGGTATTATTTGGTGATAACTTATTGAGATCTTTTACACAAAAGATAAAAAATAACCATTTGCAGGCTTCCTCAGAGGACCATCATAAACCATAATAATTCAGAGCTAGAAAAGGATGAAAATTTTGATTTCCACTGCCCCCTGCTCATGGAAAGAAAGCATGTATAGTTTGTAAAAAAAATCAACAGTTGGAGACACATTTATAAAAATGCATTGTCTACATAAAATACCAAGTGACACTTTAATATGGGGACAAATTCAATCAGACTATTTAATGCTCCACAGAAAGACAACTGTCATATAGGGAATCCATGGTGCCAGGCTCCAGATAACTCAGACTCACACATGCTATCTTATTTGGCTCTTGCAACAGTCCCAAGAGGGACAGGGGACAGCCTCTCCTTTGTCACACAGTAGGTGGGTATGGGAAGGGAGCCAGAGCCCAGGATGTCTAGGAAACCTCCCAGAGCCATAGACCTGGTAAGTGGTGAAATCTGGCCTTGGCCTCTTATACTCTCTGACTTTCTTTTTGTTAAAGTCAAACTGACAGTAGCAGTTTGAAAGAAGATGGCACCTTCCTACAAACGAAGGTGAATCCTCAATAAGCTCACACAGACCAGGGTCTAAGATCAGACCTGTTAATCCACAAATGATTGGTGAGCCCTGTCATCCTTCCAGAGTTTTACCTTAGATACAGCTTTCTGATGATGCTAGAAGATCCTTTCATGTGACATCAAGAAAAGGCATCTTAAAATACAGACGGTGAAGGTGTAAAGTCTCAGGAATGGAAAGAATGAAGCAGAAGCCTCTGGAGACCAACAGAAGCACCCAGGAGCAGCACTCAAGAGGGGGGCGTAAGGGTGGTAGGATGCAGGGTCTGCAAGGGAAGAGTGTGCTGAAGACAGAGGTCCCAGTGTGGAGAGGTGTCTTCTGTGGTGTGAGGCAAGTGGGGTTCATTGGGCTCTCTCCATGGCCCTAAAAATTTCCAGTTCTTATAACTATTAATGGCCAGTTCTGCTTCTCTGAATGTGAAATAGTCTCTGGCAAACTTGTCTCATGTTATAAAGCTAACAAGTTGGTTTATAAATCAGACCTTTAGGGGCTGGGATTGTGGCTCAGTGGTAGAGCGCTTGCCTCGCATGCGTGAGGCCCTGGGTTCGATCCTCAGCACCACATAAAAATAAATCAATAAAGATATTGTGTCCACCTACAGCTAAAAAATATTAAATAAAATAAAATAAAATAAATCAGACCTTTACAGAGCTGGTTAGTATCAGTCAGTTCAACAAACCTTGAATTTCCCTAGGATATGTGAAATCTTATTTTCAAAAGTGCAAATTTGAAGACTAGGTCTCTGTGGAAAAAATTCCTTAGGGGCTAGAAAGCACATATTTGTAGGATTATAGACTACCCAGACTTCCTCCAGACCCTGGAGTTATTTACACTATCATTCCTACATTCCTCTTGGCCTGCTGGGTCGTATAAAGTGTTTGGAGATGACAATTAACTTCATGTTACTAATTAAGCTGGTCATCCCTCTCCCCAGTTGTGCAGTTCCAAGGAAGCACTGGAAAAAAATAGTGCCAAGGGAATGTCTTTTTTGATGCCAATAACAACAAAGAAACCACTTGGCATTCTCTGTGCCTCTTGGTTCAGAGCCCAGGGTTCTGTGCCCAATGGGGACAGAGTAACTGTGATCCAAATGGAAGCTTCAGTCATATCCAGACCGTCACACACCCTGCCTGGGAGAAAAAGTCCTCACTCACATTAAACACTGCTTTTGGTATCACCTCTCTTGACCCCTTCTAGCACAGTCCAACACCATTCACACTTTATTGTTGTGTGAAAGAAAAAGATTTTTCCTCACCAAGATCTTGAAGAGAGTGATTTCTGAGCGTTGTCTCTGGCATGTGGTGAAAGACATGCTTTGATAAGACTGTGCTTTTCTTCTTGCTAAATTTTGATCTGGTTAGTGGGGCAGCAGACAGGGAGCTGGGGAAGAAATCGCTGTGGAGGATTGCAAAGGGCTGGGATTTCCTCTGAGGCCAAATTTCATATCAATGGCAATGTCTGAGCTGGAATTTTCGAAGATGATGATGGAGACCCAGCACCTCCTGAGTCAGATATGCCAATGTAAAACATGAAATGAAGCATGTCACACATCTAGATGACGATATGAACAATCTAAGAATAAGGTGCTTTCCTAACAGTACTAATCCATTTTTTGCTGCTAATAACACAATACCAAATACTGGGTAAGGTTTATTTTCCCTCATGATTCTAGAAGTCCAAGGTCAAGGAGCCACATCTGGTGATGGCCTTGGTGTTAGTCAGCTTTACATTGCTGTGATCAAAATGCCTGGCATAAACAATTTAAAGGAGAAAAGATATATTTTGGCTCATGGTTTCAGTCTATGGTCAGCTGGCTCCATTACTGTGGGCCTAAGGTAAGGCAGAACATCAGGGTAGATGAATGTGGTAGATGAAAGCTTCTCAATTCATGGAAGCTGGGAAGCAAAAGACAGAGGAAGGGGTCAGGGACAAGATATAGTTCCCAGGGGCATGTCCCCAGTGACCTACTTCCTCCAACCATACCCTACCTATCTACAGATCCCACCACCTCTGAGTAGTCCATTCAGCTATCTAAGAGGTCAGAGCTCTCATGACCCAATCACTTCCCCAAAGTCCCACCTCTGAACATGGCCACCCTGGTAACCAAGCCTTCAACACATGAGCTTTGGTGAACATTTTATATCCAAATCATAACAGCCTTCTTGTTGGCAGAGTCACAAGGTTGTGCAGGGCATCACAAAGCGAGAGATAGGGAGTAGGCACATGTGTGTGGGTTCCTTCTGGCTTCTCTCCTCCTTCTTATAACACCATAAGGATTCAACCATGGGGTCCACCCGGATGACTTTAACTAACCCCGGTCACCTCCCAGAGGCCTTACCTCTCAGCACCACTGGATTAATTCTCCACTGCCTCAGTACTTCACAATTAGGATTAAATTTTAAGACATGAGGCTTTGGAGGACGGACTTGAACCTTACCCAAACTGTAGCGGTAGCCAAGACTGGAACTTCAGAAACAAAAAAAGAAAAAAAGTAGCACATTTCTAAAATTTAAGGTAAAACCTAAAAAATCTTTAATGGCAAATATAGCACAAAATCAACAAGCAGGACATTTGGGGGGGAATAATATAAAATCCAGAGGACAAAGATATGATATTTATACAAAGAATCCTTATAAATCAACAAGGAGGAAAATGTAAATGATTGTGGCATTTGTGAATCTAGGATAGGGAGCAACCTAGTATAAAATAAAAAGTACACGAGGCCACTGTTTTGAACTAGGCACTGGCACTGGGCCCCAGCAGATCAGACCAAAGTTCAAAATGGAGTCGCTCATACCAACATTCCACGCCAACAAGCTGAAACAAAGCTACTTAGTTCACTTTCTGAGAAATCAGGACTACAGAGAGAATAGCCAATTTTCTCAAATAGGTTAGTTTCAGTTGTCATGATCATGAAGTTTCCTCTGCCTTAATTCTTAATCACACACAGAAAATAACCAGAAGTAACTGATGTTAACCAATTTTTCTATCATCTATCTCCCTGTTCCCTCCTTACAAGGAAAGGAACTTCCAAAGGACCAATTCATTTCTTTGTTTTTTTGTTTGTTTGTTTTCCTAATTTCTTCAGTCTTTTTTTTTTTTTTTGTCTGCAAAAACCAGTCTCCTCTGTTCATTGGAACACTTAATCCATTTTATGAAATGAAGTGTCCAATTGGATAATCAAAAATAAAGCCGACAAAGATCTTCAAAACTAAATTGTTGTGATTTTGTCCTTGGACACTAATAAAATAAAAAAAACATGATTTAACATTCCAACTCCAGGAAATCTATTCCATAAATACAGGTGTGACGATGTGAGGTTCTAGGTAGGAAAATCTTTATTTGGTGCAGCAAAGCAAAACCAAACTAGTCAAAGCGCCTTGAAGCATTTATACATTCTGTGTGGCAGAAACCACAGAATGGCCTCTTTCAACTGTGTACCAGCACCCCAAAGAAGCGGTCATTCATCTTCCTCAATTAGAGATGAGAAACCTAAAACAGAAAAGTCCAGTAGTTGCTTAACTCTAACATCAGTGAGGAAAACAGGTAAAAATGAAAAAGGAATAACATCAAGAGTTTACAAATTTAAGAGTTTAAAAAGGCAAGAACTAAAAGTTCAAGATAAAAGTAAAAGATGCATAGGAATAGAGACAAAAAGCAAAGAGCCAAGAAGTCAAAGAGAGATGAGACTTAGAAAGTTTTATTATAATTTTTGTTTGCTTTTGACAGTGCTGAGGATCAAACCCAGGGCCTCATGCATGAGAGGCAAGCACTTTGCCACTGAGCTACATCCCCAACCCAAGACCTGGAAAAATTTTTTTTAAAAGAATGAAACAAGAAACAAAAGGGTAGAAAGGACATAATTAAGAGTGATTTTTTTAATTAAAAAAGCTGATATAGTTAAAGGTAAGAAACTAAGTGATTAAAAAGCATGACAACAAGAAACATTAAAAGGTTTACTCAAAGGTTACCACTTAAAAGGTCACCTTGTATTGGGATGTAACCCAGTGGTAGAGCACTTTCCTGGCATGCACAAGACTCTGAATTCTACCTCCTGCACTGGAAAAGGAAGGAAGGAAAGAAAGAAGGAAGGAAGGAAGGAAGGAAGGAAGGAAGGAAGGAAGGAAGGAAGGAAGGAAGGAAGGAAGGGAGGGAGGGAGGGAGGGAGGGAGGGAGGAAGGAAGGAGGAAGGGACAGTATAGCAACCCTCTTGTAAGCTAAACTCTACCCATTCCCTGGGTCAGGGAGGTATAGCCTTCCTGGGGTGGGGACCATCGTCTCTGACACCCAGGCCCTGAGGGTCTTCCCTGGCTATGGCTCCTGGACACCAAGGTGCGCCCTCTGCTAGAAACCCCCTACCCAACTGTGGTGTTTTCTCCAACCTGGTCCCTGGTGGTCTCGCCCCCTCCCACTGAAACCTGAGACAACCATACCTCATGTACTGTGTCTTGACTCCTTTGCCCACTTCCTAGGAAGCTTCTTTTCTGGGAACTTGGACCTGTCCTTGCCTGGGCCCCCATCAAACTCTGTGGAGCTGCTTGGGCTACAACTCCACTCCACAGCTACATAAGAACCACTGCTCCTTAGTGGCTTGAGGGAGTAGCCCTTGCCTCACCCCCTTAGAGTAGACCCCTATACCACTGGCTCCCATTGGACCCCAGGCTCTGAGGATTCTGATATAAATCATTAGCTCTTTTCTAAGATCAGGATACAACACTGGGACAGAGGAGTGGGAAGGCATCGGACAATACTTCAAATCAGAGATGAAGACTAAGACTAAAGGACTAGACAGTTCTTCAGAAGAGTTTGGCAATGGATCTGAAATCAGGGGACCAACAGTAATTATGGGCTTGGTACTGAGAAGAAAGTCTTCCAAGCCAAGATGTCCCTCTGCCATTCCTGCCCAGGGTCAAACTAGGTCTCAGCATCATAGAACTGAACAAAGAGGAAATCAGGCTGGTACACTGGTCCTCAGGTGCAGAAAAATCCAGGAAGGAAAGTGAGATGAATTCAGGGTAGACAGTTCCAAGTTACAGAGCTGCTGGCCCCCTAAAGACAAAGAAGTCTCATTTAGAAGAATGGACGCACAACTGGCCAAGAGGTTTTACAATTTGATGGAGAAGCTGTCGAGTTTAATGAAAGACCTTCAGCACCAGTGCTGAGAACTTGAGAATAATCTACTTCTCCAACACTCAGCTAATTGCAGGACAGCGTGGCAGCTGTCCTGTGTAAGTCACTGTCAGAAACATAGCGCAGTGAAAACTACTCATAGGGGAGCTGTGTTCAGTGGTGGCTTTACATTTTCTATCAATTCCAGCATATTCTAACTACTCTGGAGCAACATGATCATGCAAACTCCATTCATAAGACATAAGCAGAGATTTTCTTAGTAAGGATTTTAGGATTTATTCTCTTTCAACACTACCATCTTATTGGTAAGAAACCATAGTTCTAGCAAATGACCTGATGCCCCCAACCACTGAGTTATGGTGAGCAAAGCTGTCCTTGGGACTCCTATCTTCTGATGCTAGGCCAGCACTCTTTGCATTTTACTTCTGGAGAAATCCAGGAACGGTTTTATCAGACAACAAGCTGCCCTATCGCAGTGCTCCCAGCCAAAGCGCATGCTTATCCATGAGAGCTGCACCATAGCTTCGAGCATCCTTTTATCAGTAGACTCGATGGCAAGAAGATGGAATGAGATTATTTAGACTGCTAATGGATTTTCCTTACATGGCCTGTGTGCCCCTTGCATTGTGACACAGGACACAGTAGCAGCCTGTTAACAGTGCCAAATCCTTCTAAAGGAATAAGCGATTCGTGCAAAAAGCCTTTGGCTCAGGGCATCTCTTGGCTTTGTGCAGCTGTCCTACATTCCTGTGACCTCACCTCTCTGTGACCTACAGGAGGTGTGGGCCCATGTGTCCTCTTCCCTCTTTGCAGAACCAGGCGGCCTGCAGGCAACCTTAGATCACCCAGATAAGGCGGTGACTCCAGGCTATGCCCTGATAAGAGGAAGTTGACAGACTTCACGGGCATATTAGTGCCAGGCTTTCAGAATCACGTGAAGATGTGTTCATGTCAAATCAGTCTTGACAGCAAACAATAGGAATTTGTGATTTGCTTTGAGGCGAGGGAGAACCCAGGGCTTGCTTTCCTTTATTGCTCACATTTCAGGGTCCTGGCTGTTTCCACAAGGAGGAGGGACTTTGGTATATGCATTTCCAGGCTGACTGGTCCTTTGTGTGTATCCACAGGTGGGGACAACTTTAAATGTCGGCATTTACCCCTAGATCCTGGCCACTGTCATTTCTCACACTTACGCTGACATCACTTACAACATAATTACTAAGATAACCTTTCAATGCGTGGCCCATCCAGCTCTCTCCAGGAGGAGGGTTATGAGCACTTATTACCCCTTTGGCCAGCAATTCATCCCTTTCTTCTGCACGCAGCTGTGACAGTTGAATCTCTGGGGAGTAACTGCTCCTGGGCAGTGGGGGATGGACTGTCATGAAATAGTGACTTTAGCAGCTCTGGGGTCAATGACCACAACCCAGCTGCCACAGTGTATTGCAAGTGAGAGTTTGCATTTCACCCTGACCCAGGAAAATGCAGCAGGAATCAAGCAGTGAGGAAGTGTCACAGAATGTAATTGCTGGGTGACAACTCTGTTGGAGACCACAGGCAGGTGGGTGCTAAATGTAGCATGTTTCTTTATTGGTGTTGACCAGTAGTATTCCAAGGAGGCGGGGTGCTAAGCACAGTGCCCTGCAGCATGGCCTCAGCATCAAAGCTGGAAATCAACAGGAGTCATGAAGCCCATTTGGCCAAGGAAACAAGAAGAGTTTGGGGCTGTTAATCAGTAGGTCTCTGAGCTCTGGGTGCTAGAACTGACCATGGTGGGTCAGCCGGAGCCCTGTGGGAGCCAAATCTCTCTTCTGAGGTGTTACCTGGGTGATATATTTTAACAACATTGGCACATAGGCTGTATCACAATGAATTCCAGGTTAAGCAATGCCAAATAGACTTCTCTTTCTAAAATTAGATAGATCACACTAAACAGATGACAAAAATTCCCAGAATGAGATGCCCCAGAGAAGTGGTAGGAAAACTGTGGTATTCACAGGCCAGTAAACTGTGTAAATAAGCTTTAATTGCAATATGGTGATACCCATTAGCTTATGAAGCATCTATGGTGGCTTTCAGGCTACGGCAGAAATGTAGAATAGTTGTAACAGAGACTGAGGAGGCTGGACAGTCTAACATTTACTATATGGCCCTGGAAGAAAATCATTTGACCCTGCACTTAGGTCCCTGGGCCAGCTGTTTTTAGTAGTTTCAAAATTTAATGGAACTTGTACACAACATGGCTTCAGAGAGTGACTACAGCAGTGATATCAAATGAGTGGTCTGGAGTCACATCCAGTCTGTGGATATTTGTCCTTTGGGCAGCATAGTTGTGTTTTACAAAAATTAGCAACAATTTTAAGTCAGGAGATTTCACTTCAAATGCCTCATTTATGACTGCTTTTGAAAAATTGGGCAATCTGACCACCCTGGGCCCACATTCATGCTTGGGAACTGGGGAGCAATTGCTGTTCTACTTTACTGCAATCAGCTACCTTTTTTCATGACTTCAGCCCCGCCAGCTGACACCCAGAAAGCTTTACTAAGTATTCCTTGACAGCTGGTATAGGGGCTTGCATCCCCTACACTGGATCAAGATTCTTTGCTTTGGGCTAAGGTTCTCTTGGGTTCGTCTAAGTACTGGTTGTATCACACAGATCAGAAACTCTGTTACTATGGACTATTATGTTATTTTGTTGACTGTTCCACTAATAAATCATCTCCAAGAAAATAATAAGTTGATATCTCACGAATGAAAAGATGAGGACACTATCCCTCTAAAACGATTAAGAAAACAAAATGTATTCTCACATTAGAGCAATCTTTCTTTTCCAAGAATTTGTACCTAGCAGACTGTCAGCTCCAGGAGGGCAAGGATCCAGCCACTTCTGATGTTTTCTCCTCCACCAGATGGGTCCATCTGACTGGCTAATGTTTTCTCCAGGGATTGCTCTAAGTGAGTGTTCCCCCCAGTGTATCCTGTGTTAACTGCACACAATCTCCTGGAGTGCTGATTAAAGATGCATATTCGGGGATCCACTGGAGACCAATAGAATTCAAAGCCCTTGGAACCTGTGGATCTCCATGATCGATGCACCTAGGGGGTGGGGGGAGGGCGCTGTCATCTATGCTACAGTTTTGAACAATTTATTTGCTTTTTGAATTCCAAGAGTGAAAGTTCATTTTTGGAAAACTGAAGCCCTTAGCTGCTATTGCTTTGTATTCTGAAAAGGGGAAAAAAAGAATATTGATTTTAAAAATCATAATTGCCTCTCTGTCTCCCATCTGTTTATTTATACAAGTTAAAACAAAGTTTAATTTATTTAGAACCTGATAGAAGTGTAAAATATTAAAGTGCCTAATTCTGTGGCTAACTGAAAGGATGTTTCAAGTTCTATCTCCTGTTACCATCAAAAGGCACCTGGGCGGAGTTTTCATTTCTTTAGCACAGAGGCCAATGCCAAAGGACCTGGGACCAGAAACAAAAGCTCTTGAAGAGGTGGTATTGACCCAGTAAGTCTGGCAACTCAGAGAGGGAAAGTAGAGCCAGCCCAAACCTCCATGTTTCCATGTATGTCACCCAAAACCTTTTGTATCTCCTTTCAAGGCAAAGTGACATAAAGCACTAGAAATTATAACTCTTCTCCCAACTCTTGGCAATTTCTGCGTGCAATTCATGAACAAAGTTGCAGTTTTGTTTCATTTTTAGGACATTTCATAGATCAGGGTATCTGGTTCCAAACTGACCCAGCTCAGATTGTAGCCTCTGAATGGATCTTGACATCTGTGGCTTAAACCTTTAATTCCAAGATCACAGGAGCCGGGAAAGTCTGGGACTCCTCACTTGAGTTACTCACAGGCACAGGCTGCTGACCCTTTATGGTCCTCTTACTTTATTACTCACATGTACCCTTTAAACAATTAATTTCTTCTAACTGCTTTCTAATCTTTTTGTTAAACAAAAGCATTTTCTTATTTAAAAAAAAAAGCGTTTAAGACAGGAGGTGTGAATTTTTTTTATTAGACGGGACGCATGTGTGTTTCTCTGAGCCTTCATCTGCTTCCACGAGCCACTCATCGGCACTTTTATTTTCCTTAATCCTAATTTTTATTTTTTGAGTAAGTCTCTCTTAAAAACTAGGTTTCTCCATTTCTTTTTCTACTCATTTTTCCCTCGTGTCTTGTGATGGAGAATGTACTGTTTCCAGGGTTTGCTCCCCCTCCTCCTTCTCATTTTGTCTCCTTCTTGTAAAGTGATACTCAAGGGGGACATAATGAACGTTCGCTGAGGACTACCAACGGAGTATCTCTGTGGTAGCCCTCTCCCGCTCTGTCCTCCCCTCCTCCTTCACCCCATCCAAGAACGTGGTAGAATTTTCCACTGTCCCAGATCCAATTCTTTATGAGAATTTCCACCCATTTCTTTTTTCTCGCCAACATGCATTGCCTTTTCCATGTTGAACTGTGGACCAGGACTATCCTTTCGTTCATGGCCTTGTGGCTCTGCTTGGTTTTTACCTCTGTGGTTTATGGCACCTATCACTTCGTATTAGAGTCTATCTGTCTCCCCAACCCATGATCAAATTCTATTATTGTGTTGCAAGCAAGAGAAAATCCGAATCGCATAGGCTTAGGAAAAGAGAATTTATCAGCTCACGTAGCTGAGAGGCCCAGTCCCAGCCTAGCCTTGGGTCTGGCTATATTCAGTGCTCATGTGGTGTGACCTGTCTCTAATTTCTCTCCTTCCCGTAGCTCTGCTGCCTTGATATCATTCTGGCTCTCAGGTAGACATTAAATGGCTCCTGCAATTATATTCATCTTTACTCACATGCAAAATGGAATAAGAGCATTTCTTCCAGAGGTTCTAACAGAAAAAAAGAGATTTTTCTCTCCCAGGAGCCCCTACAAATCTCTCCCTGCCATATTGATTGTTGGGTCACATGTTTGTCCCTGAACCAATAGCTGAAGCCAGTAAGATGAGATATGCTAATAGCATAAGCTACCCAGGCTGCCTATCCCCCCGGGAGCTGGGGTTGGAGACAACCCCACCCACTCACATGGCTGAGAAGAGGAGACAGTGAATCCCCAGCAAGATGTCAGGGTGATGGACGGAAGAGGGGCAGGGTGGACACTGAGGAGGCAGCCAGTATGTACCACCTGCAAATCCCTTCATGCAAAATTAGCACCTCTACTACAGCGCCCATTGCTGTGTGCTTTGCATGCTGTCCTGCTTTGTCACTCTTAGATGGAACAAACCTGGGCTCTCAGTTACTAACTTCTCTCCAAGGGCCCAGCACACACCATGTGTTCCATATAGATGGTCAGTTTTTTTCAGGTGACTCTTCAGGTTTCACTTTCAGATGATGCCTCTGGGCTGTGCTCAGGGGACTTTGGATTCCACTGCTGGATGAGTGGAATCATGATATTCAGATGGAGTAGCTGTGGTGCACTCACTCCCTGTGTCTCTGGAGCAGTCGGGTCCTCTTCCTGGCCATGTTCAGGTTGTGGGGCCTCCATCCCTTTACCCTATTCCAACACTGGGAGAGTCTGGCATCATGGGAACTAATAAAGATAAGGACGTGTTGGGTATCACGTTTGCCACAAAGGGACACTGATGACTTTTCAATTTAAAACTGAAAAATAAATGAAAGGGGAACAAAACACAACCTGACTTGCTTCTACCTGTGATAATATTGCCTGGGCTCAGTGTCTGAGTGAAAGAGACAGGTGAACGGCAGGAGGGGAAATTAGCTTTCCCTGTCATTCTTGAGGAGCAATCTGGCATTTAGCTGGAGGCAGCTCCTGTAAAAAGATTTGTGGCAGCGACTAAGAAAGAAAGGAAATGTCAGGGTTTCCTCCCCGATGGGGCTCTGTTGGGTCAGCCTAGATGGCACCTCTCCATGCAGCCTCCTGAAAATAAATTTTAAAACACATTCTGTTGACTTAGCAAGCTATGTTCCTTGAACATACTGGATTATGAGTTAATAAGATGCTATGTGAACATGTTGATTAAAATGGGTGCTGTGTGTGAAATAATGTAAGTTAAAAAAAACCTGTGCTCAAAATAGCATGAACATTCTGATGATAGATCCAGGGAACATGTGTTCGCTTTTAAATATTAAAAGTGATTGGAGTAAAGTAAGTAGTTTGTTAGGTTGGATTCTTTTGTAAAGTGCCTTATTTCATTATTAATTCTAGAGGAATTTTATGGAATATTTTTCTCTGGGAAAAGGAGCAGAGCATTTTCAGGAAGCGAGCTCTGCTCAGCCCAGGCCAGCTGGATGTGTGTAGTGGGCTCAACTGAAAAACAAAGGAGGGGAAGAAAGGAAGAGTGAGAGGAAGGGCAGGATGAGCTGGAGCCACTCACGGGCTTCCCTGCCTGTGGAGGTTCAACAGGACCCCCGTGCCATTTTGCCAGCCTGGAAACTTCTTCTGGACTTGTGGCAGCAACTCAGATTGACTTCAGAGAGACTGAAGTCCCCAGTCACTGAAGCCCCAATCTCAAGCTATAACTGCACATTTACTGGAAAACTACTATTGATCCTTCCACGAGCCTAGGGTTTCAGGCCTGGCTGTGCTGGGAGCTCTAGCAGGAACCATGAAAGTGAGTAGGACATGGTCCCTGTCACTAGTAAGTACACTTTCCATGTCATTAAAGAGACACCAATAACACATAGTAAGTATATGGAAAAATACATAGTGAAAAGCAAGACTGGACAGTAGCGAGGGGGAAATGCGCTATAATAGAAAAGAGAGGGAGGAATGAATGTTGGAGCAATCAAGGAGGGCTTCCTGGAGGTGGTGGCCATTAGGCTGGGTCTTAAAGTATGACTGTGATGTGGATTATCACGTATTATAAGAAATAGGGATAAAGAGAGAGTGAGCAAAGAGATCAGGGCAGTGAACCCCACTCAGTTGGGGCAGGGTGGGTAGAGTGGCGGGGACACAGAGCTGAACCAGAAAGCAGAAGACAGATCCTGAAGGGCCTCAGGAGCTCAGGTTCAATTCAATAAGAGAGAGGGAGCCCTTGGAGGTGTTTATAAATTTGAGAGCCAGAGAAAGTGTGTCATTTGGGGAAGACTGATTTGGTCATGGGTTTGGGGGTTGGGATGCTGATGGGGGACTAGGAAACAGGCAGGAGAAGTTTACAGAACATCAGGTGTGAGTCAGGGAGCAGGAGGAGGCTGGGCCTCTAGGGCTCTCTGGAGAAGGTAGAAGAAAAGACTAGAGATTGGAAACCACCAAGAAAATATTCCCCCCTTTCTCACTGTGTCGGAGGGTAGAGTGATGGGGCCTCCTTGCTCTGCCGCTGGGGCCTGGGGTAAATCACTGCATTTCTCTGTTTCCTTCTATGCAATATTTGAATGATGGCACCTGCCCTCCTTCAAAAGAGGCCTAAAGGAAGCAGAGAGACTGGCTCAAAAGCCATTCGGGAAGTGGGAAGTATCAGGCAGATACTGGCTGTGATCCTATACAGCAACTGGCGATTCCTGTGCTTTCCTCTAAAATAGGGGTGCTCTGGGAATGAGGAGAGGCTTCCTGCCTTTTTCCCAAATATCCCAGAACGCCATTCTTTTAAGCCTTTCTTAGGATTTGAAATAATTTCCTCTCTCCAAGTGTCATCTTGCTTTTGCTGCTGAACTCCATGGGTTTGCTCTTCCCTTGTGCTTTTGTTTGTGCCATGAAACTGGAAAGCAGATGAACAGGTGTGTTAATAGCTCTGAGTGAGACATCAAGGGGAGGCCCTCGAGGGACAAAGTTTTGAACATCAGCTCTTCTTTATTTACTCTTTTGCATCACTTTGGCTATTAATTTTACTTAATCAAAGTAAAAAATGTACTGGATTTTTGGGGTTCACTTCTGGGCTATTAGGTGCCTTCCAGGTAGTGGAGGCTGTCGAGTTAACAGTGGCTGAAGAGAGGGGTGTTACAGACATTTGAACTACTGGAACTGTTGTGTGCTAGGTGGAGATGGAGCACATAGAGCCAGGCTCTGTGTGTTGGAATTTAATTAAATGAACACTGCATTTATAATTTGTGTTTTCACGAAAGAATTGTATGATCAAGTGAACTGTGATGTATTTGACACATGCAAAGAAGCTGATTGTGGGAGCTGGTTTGCAGGAATATAGATGATTCTATTTTGGATGTATCATACTAGAGGTGACGACAGGAGGCCTGTGGAATTATCTCACAGTGGCTGCAGACTGAGGAGTAGAACTTGGGTGAGAGACAAGGACTAGAGATGGGAGAAAAAGGTTTAAGAGTTGGCTGCAAATCCATAGTAGATAAAAGCTAGATTGGGCCTACATGAAGGAGATACTGCCAAGATCAGAGTGGTCAAGATTGAATCCTGGGCTGATCCAGAGACAGGGAGCAGGACTTCTGGCCTCGAAGAGCTTGATGTCTTGTGGACACACTAGACATGGTAACAGACTGAGAAGTGACCCAGGACTATACACAGGACCACACAGTAACACAGGCTCTACAGCCCAGCAGTGTTGCAGGAGGTCAAGAAGAAAGACGGAGATAGAGATGGAGCAGCTTCAAGAGGCTTCCTGAGAAGGGAGAGACTAGACCTGGAAAAGGTGACCCTGGGGACTCTGAGACAACTTCAGATATTCAGGGATACATTTAGTGTAGAGATGTGTGTGTAAAAATGTATTGGGGGAGGAGGGAGTTACCAACCAATGGAAGGATTCCCTTCCCTACCCCAGCTGGCCAGAGCCATCTCCCTGCCTTGCCTCTCCCCACACCCCTTCTCCCTCCAGTTCCCTGTGCACAAATCCTGTCTCAGAGAGCTGGCCAGGGCTGCCCCTCCTTGCCTGGATGGACTGCCTCCTCCTCTACTGCTGGTTTGCTCTCTGGAAGCAGGACCACTCTCATTGACCTCTCCCCCCTCACAACCCTAGTAAACTGCTCTCTTTGAAACCACGTGCATTTTTTCTATTATTATTCATCATTCATATGCTTGGTCTTTTCTCTGGTTGAATTATAACTCACATGCAGTAAAAGATTGCTTTGAGGATCAGGGGAAATGTACACAAGGCACTAGCCAGAGCAGGTGCTTGTTAAGAGGTGGCTCTTATTAGCCATGGTATTGTGATGTCACTTGAGATCAGTGGACATGTCTGATGTCTTCTGCACCCCTAAGTCATGGCAGGGTCACAGTGGAAGTGTGCCAATGATAGTAGACCTTGCTCACATTTAGTGGGCTGCTTCTGCACATCCTTCTGCCTGAGAGAGCAATTTTGTTCAACAGCAGGGACTAGAAGAGCTCATCTCTGGGGGATTTTAAGAAGATATTTACTCATTTAATTTTTTTTCCCAGAAATGGCTGGAGGAACGCCAACTCTTTTCTCCTGCCTTGATGAAGGACAAGCTGCTTCTGTTAAATATAGCATCTCAATATCTTTCAAAGGGACATTAATGCTGATGACAGACTTGACCTCAGCAAAGTGCAGACAAATGGGGAAATACTGGCTCAGGAAGAGAATGCACACAGAGTTTTCAATCCCTGGTTGTCCCTGGGAGCTTGATCCATTAATGAAGCACATGATCATGCCAGTCCCCTTGGTTCCAGTTGGGGATTTTGTCTCACATTTCAGCACACCTGCAGGATGAGAATGGGGTGAATGGGGAGAGAATGACTAAGTTTTTGTTTTCCCCCTAAATGACATTCTGAGGCCCAGCTTGGATGATTTCCATGATATTATTTGTTGGAACAGCATTTTTAGAGACTGAAGTGGTTTTAGGTCAGGTCAGCCCTGTTGTCTCTGATGTTGGCAGAGAGTAGGAGCTGGAAAAGTGTTTGTGCCCCAGAGAGGGTCTGTGTTTCCTCTTAATGGCATATGTCACAGGTTGGCTTGTGGCGATACTTGTTGGGAGACGCATGGAGATACAGCCATTGGAGTAACCCGGCCACATCTCCTTTCTCTTTTGCATGCTGACCTTCAGAGTTTGGCTTCTTTGTCTTTTTTTTTTTTTTAAGTAGATATTTCTAGAATCAGAACAAAAAAAATTCTGCTTATTTGGTACTTGTAAGTATTTTGCATTCATACAGCAAATGTGTAGAGTACTAAAGGGGAGACATGCTGCCTCCTTCAAGCAGTCTAGGTGCATGTCCACATCATGAGACGAAGCCCCAAGTGAAACTGAAGTTGGTGGCTTGTCCTCAGGATCTGCCGCCTCTCCTTCCTGTCAGTAGTGCCTTTCCAAGTCACAACCATGCCCTTCCTCCATTCTTGACAGGCCTGGCCTGTCAAGCATCTTTCTCAAAAAACAGCTGGCTCACCCTGTGAACTCACCCTAGGGACCTTCATCAGGACCCTGATGCCATGCTCTTTGGACCCTCTCACTACCAAAATTGCAGGCCAAGTAACCTTTTTTGCTTTAAAAATTACCCAGCCTCAAGCATTTTGTTATAGCTTTACTAAACAGATGAAGCTACACTTCCTCTGGATTCTCTGGGAAAATGGGTGGAAGTCATGTGTCTGATGGTGGCATGTATGAATGAGACCTGCAGACACTACCAAGAGGGATGAGACTGAGCTGAAGAGAGCAGAGAGAAAAGGCAGTCAGGCTGAGAAAGACACTGGGCCAAGGAAGATGGTTATGTGCTGGTGCAGGGCAGAGGAGAGTGGCATGGAGGCTGGCTCACTTTAGGGTAGGGGTCCCCATGATCCAGCCATCTGACTGTGAAAATTGCCTCTAAGTTGGAAACTACTTCGAGCTCCCCACCATCCAGTTCTGCTCCTTGTGAGGCTGGCACATGCAGCTGCTCTTCATCCCCATGGACAGGGGGCTGGAGGCTCAGCCTTCCCCCAGGTTCCTGAGAGGCCCGGACAACATCCTTGTTTCTTTTCTTTGCATATATGTCCTTAAGATGAAGACGCCTTCATTCACTGAAGCCAAAGGGAGTCTCACTGCTGGTGTGGCTGCATATCATCTCATGAGCTCTTGCCAATATCGTCCCTGTGTTTGTTCACTGTTTTGTTTTGTTTGTTTGTTTGTTTGTTTTAGGAAAAGAAGATAAGGGAGGCTCTGTAAGACAGATAATCCATTAAAGTTGTTCTGGGACTTGACCTATTTCTCTGTAAAGGGCCTGGGCCTCCTCCTGAGCTCAGGCTGGACAGAGACACCTTAGCTCCTCCAGGTTGTAACCAAGTGATAGAGAGCTGGGACTTTAGGGTAGGGACAGGACTAAAACCAGAAAGGTCAAGGGGCCCTGAAGGAGGAAAATGGAAATGGGGGCCAATGACAGAGGCACCTCCCTGATGCCTGGCGGTGGTAAGCTGAGAGTGGATTTATGTGAGCCCATGTCTGTTGATCTATTCATTTATTCAACAAAGGTTGTTGAGCAGCTTTGGAGTGTGAGGCAGTATCCCTATCCTAATCATCTGGCTTATCAGGTAAACTGTAAGATTCATAGGATTGTGTGAATGTCTAGGGGAAACCAAGCCTTGATGGAGGCTGAGGACAATGAGGTGCATGTCTGAGATTTTAGGTAGCTGGCATTTTGAGCGATAGTCTGGTCAGATATAGAAACTCAGATAAACTCATAGGATACTTGCAGGAAATTGCTCCTGAGGCATTGTGTCTGTCTCTCTGTCTCTGTGTGTCTCTCTCTCTTTATCTCTCTCTGTCTCTCTCTCTCTCTTCAGCAATTAGGGCATGCTAGCCTTTTAGGGATGTGAGCCAGGAATCAATGCAGGTGAAAGGGAGTGTTGAGTTCTCACCATTTTCAAATAGCTATCCGTTGGCTGCCAGAGGTGTGATCTATGTTGTGTCCTTTCCTTGGGTCCTCAGAAGGCCCATGTCTACCTTTCTGGTCTGGATTAGAAGTGCACCCACCAACTTCCTTAGGATGTAACTTCTCCCTACCCTTGCAGGCGGTCAGGCCAAATTCACTACCTGCTACTGAGGCCAATTGTCCTCTCAGGTCTCCTGACCTTACCTGAAGGACACATGGCAGACACGAGGAGCTCGTGGAAACCCCTGCATCAGCAGAGAGACCTGGTCGAGCAGGCACGTGGGGCTCAGCCTCAATGGCACAGTTAGAAATGACTTCAGCTGTCTATGTGAGTTTTGAGAAACGAAACCACCAGCTTATTCAAGTGGCTTTTGGAATAAAATCTGTGATGAATAAACGAGCATTTGAACTCTGAAGCCCTTCTGCCTTCATCCCATCTCCTTTCAGTCTTGGGAAACCATACATACAGGGGTCAGAGATGGGGGCCCCATGCTTGGGCTCCCCTCCACAGCCCTCAGGGGGCCTCTGTGTGGCCTAGTGGCACTACAGGCTGGCAGCTGGGCACACAGTTGCTCAGCCCCTTCTTAGCTGTGTGTAAGTCACTTCAACTCTCTGCACCTCACTTTCCTCCTGGGGATAATAATGATGCTTCTTCTCTCACAGGAGTGCCGGGAGGACCAAGTCCCCAGGTAAGGATTTCAGAGCAAATACCTGACACAAAGCAACTGTTTAATATGGAAGGATAGCTGTAAGATACTGGAGGCCAATGAGCAGGAAATTTTACATAAGGTTGTTTGAACTATAATGATTCAGATTTAATTCTTTTTCTTCCTTTCTTCTTTCTTTTTGGTACCGGGGATTGAACCCAGGAGCACTTAACCACTGAGCCACACCCCCAGTCCCTTTTTATATTTTATTTAGAGACAGGTTCTCGCTAAGTTGCTTAGGGCCTCACTAAGTTATTGAGGCTGGCTTTGGTCTTGTGATCCTCCTGCTTCAGCCTACCGAGTCAGAAATTTAATTTTTTGAATACTCTGATTTTCTGCTCTCTAGAAATGAGCACACCACCTCTCACCCAGATTAGCTGTGTCCTGACTGTTATTGTCACCTAGCGGCCACTGCCTGAAAAATCTGGTTACTTGTGGCCTGAAAAGTGATTTTCCCATTGAGCAAGGCACTCCTAGAAATAGGTTTCTGGGTGTGTCTTTCTTTAGGACAAGTAGCTTTAACAAGACCACCGAAAGTGACAACTGCTCATTATCCACCTGGCATCTGCCTGTCACAAAGTAGCCCTCACCAAATGGAGTGGGCCTAGTTTGCACTTGGGTGGAGTTGCCAGGTTGTTGAGGTTTTCTTGGATGGAGAGTTCCTGCTGGTGTCCTTCCGGAGGCCTTGTCTTTTCCATGCAGAGCTTCCTTATACTTTGCAAGAGTTACATGAATGGGATGGACTTACAGTTTGATAAATGCAGTGTGCTAATCAAATTAGACTCAAAATTTAGCCTCCAGGGAAATGACCTTGCCTATAGTTTAGGACAAGAAGTGAGGAAGCCAGTCCAATGATAGCAGCAAAGGAGACGGACTGGAGGGTTTGGGCAGTGCACCAGGCTATGCGCTAAGCGGACCTTCCCCATCCCCATCACTGAGCGCAAGCACAGTTACTGTTTCAGCCCAGTCAGCAGCAGCTTTCCCATGTCCTCTCAGCTAATCCTAGCACTGGGAACAAGGGGCTTGGAATGTCTTATGCAAGAGGACATGGCATATTCTCTTACAACCTACTCCCCGTTCACCCAGATACCTCGCAAAGGTGATGCTTTTTTAAGACTAGGAGCCACATGGGGCCTCTCCCTGGAATGGAACGTTGGCTTGGATACAAAATTAAAAGCAACTTATGTTCTGCAAATTGATGTCCAGAGAAAATGCATGTTATTGTGGTACTTACAATGACAGAAGTTAGTAGAGGCATAAAGAAGAGTCAGCCAACCTCATTACTGATGTCACATGTCTCAAAGAATTCAGAGCTCTTCTAAATAGCCCCCTTTTTTTTTGGCAGATAAGGAAACAGAGGATCTGAGGGTCTAAAGTGACTGGTCCAGGTATTATGGTTTGGATCTTAAATGTACCCCAAAAGCCCTAACCCTAAAGGATTGGTCACTAGCCTGTGTACTACTGGGAGATGGTGGACCCTTTAGGAGGTGGAGCCTGGTGGGAGGAAGTTAGGTCATAGGGGATATTGGGATCCCAGCCCTTTCCTATCTCTTTTATTTGGTTCCTGGCCCACCCTGAAGTGAATAACTTCCATCATTCGTTGATGGTAGCCAAGTGACTATGGACTGAAAGCTCTGAAACTCTGAGCCCAAAATAACCCTTTCTTCTTTTTAAGTTGTTTATCTCAGGTATTTTGTCACAGAGACAGAAAGCTAATATGCCAGTGTCACACAATTCCTGGCAAAATCTTGATTACAGCCTAGATGTTCTTACTTCAGTTCACTCCAGGACTAAAATCTGTACCTCCCTTTTTTTGGTCCCAAACATTACTAATGATACAGCATTTATAAGATGTTTACTTGGATTTGTTTTTTGAAGTAAGAGTCAATTGGAATTTTTTTTTTATCTCCGAAGATTTTCTTCCAGTAAAACAATAACAACAAACAAACCAAAAACTATAAAGTATCACTACCATCCATCCAGTTGTTCAAGCCATAAACTTCTGACTTATCCTTGATTCCTTACCTTCTCCCCACACCTTCACCTCTAACATCTAACCTGTTGGGAGGTCCTATTTTTTTTCACTTAAAAATGCATTTCAAATTCTTCTTCCTCAGTACGCCCACCTCTGTAAAACTTTGGTTCTAGGCCATTTCCTGCCTCCTCTGTTGCAAAATCCATTCATCCATTCTCCACACATTTTAATCTTGAAATAATTATAGATTACAGGCAGTTACAAAAAAGGGAACATAAAGAAAAGAACAACTTTCAGGGAGATCCCATGTTTTCTTCACCTAGTTTCCTATTAATGTTAGCATCTTACATAACTATAGAACAATATAAAAACTAGGAGATTGATATGAGGGCAAACCAGAGTTTATCAGATCTGTGTGTGGTTCTCCATACCAATGTCCCCCAAAGGCTCATGTGTGGGAAGCCTGGTCCCAGTGCTGATATGAAAGGTAGACCTTGACAGGTGCAGCCTAGGGGCAAGTCACTGGGAGCCTCATTCTCTGAAGTTATTAACAATGCTTTTTGGGGACCCTGGTTAGGATCTAGGTACATGCAGGCACCTTTTCAGCTTTGTTCAGGGTTATCTTTCCAGAACTGACTCCAGATCAGCACCCAGTGACCCTGTAGGATGAGGAACATGAAGGCTGTACCACATCTGAATGCCAAGTCAGCGAAGGCAGCTCCAGGGGGAAATTCAGGTGATAGGAAAAGAACCACAGAGTGAAATACATAGAAGCAAAACTTGTATTTTAAAACAAAGGGTTTGCTTGTGCTGAATTTGTTAATACTTTAAGACTATGAAGCATAAACCTTTATAATTCTTTTTACAAGTCCTCATCCAATACTCTGAGGTGCCAAAAGGAAAAGTATACTTGCTATTCTTTATCAAATTGCTTTTTTGGTAAATGTTTAGGATAATTCTGTTTGTTTTCCTGTGTTCTATTTTGTATCCTTAAGAAAAGGTTTTCAATGCATCTCTTTATACATAAACATCCCAAATAATGCAATGTTGTATTGACAACAAAAGTGTGCGCTTAAACCACAGATCATGTGGCCTTATTTGCTTCGGTTTCCTCAGTTACTTCTATGTAGTAGAACTTCATAACGAGTGACAACTTTTAGGTTTAATCCTGAATGTATGGCTGCAGAGTGCCCTTTAGTTAAACAAACACACTCAGGATTTTGTGCCAATGTCCCATTAACAGGAGATAATAGCAGCCAGCATCCATTAGATCCTTGACAGATGTTTTCTTCATTATCATGAGCCCTTGGGATGCATTCATACTACTTTAAAATATGGAGGTTAATAAAACAATTTTCAACAATTTTCAGCTTCTCTCAGTTATTCTGTAAGATGCACTTGAGCAGTAAGCGTGTTTAGGTAGGAGCAGTTGAATTATCTTAAATGCTGCTCTTATACCACATGGAACATTGGATCCACGTAGAAAGACAGGCTTTTTTTTTTTTTTTTTGTAAAACTCTTGTCTACCATTGAAAATGGCATGTTTGTCGATTTCTAGTTTCATTTAATAAACTGTACGGCACATAAGTTGAAGTTTTTGTTTTTTTTAAGTTAATGGGAGATTTTTAAGATGAAGAAATTCTTTGGCCTTGGTTTAAATCTTTCATTGTATCATAATCTCCTTTTACACGTATTGTACTAAGTGAAATGTATCCACTAAAACTTCTTGAAAATTGCAAAGAGAAAAAATCATATAACTGGGCTGGGGTTGTGGCTCCGTGGTAGAGCACTTGCCTAGCATGTGTGAAGCACTGGGTTTGATTATCAGCACCACATATAAATAAAACAAAATAAAGAACCATTGACAACAACAACAAAAAATTTTTAAAAATCATATAACTGTCACAGAAACTCATTTTTCTGTGAAGGCTGGATAAAGTCCTGGAGTTGGGTTCATCTCCACTGCAGTGGGGACAGGCTTCAGTTTACAGTTGGAACTGGAGGAGTCGGCTGTAGGAACACCGGCCTTTGGCGACACTAGGGGTTCTGGGAAGTGTTGTTGGTGATGTCCCCACAGGTGCTCACACTTCTGTGCAGAAACACTCTGAACAAGACTGAGAAGTAGAAGAAATTTGCCTTTCTGTTTCTACACGATTCCTGCTTCGGGCTCCGTCTCGCCTCATCTCTATCAGAAGCTTGCAGGCTCTGTTCATGGGTACCACATTTCCCGAGGCAATCTGGACTTTAGTGCTAATCCATTATTCCATTAAACATCCTTTAATTGACACTACTCTGGGTCAGGCATAGTAGCAGAGCCTGAAGATATGAGAAGATAAAGGATATGGAAATTGGGGCCTTCTAGAAACTCCCAGGCCCAGCAGGGGGAGTGCAGATAATGAACAGGCAATTTCAGTAAGACACTGAGGCTGGTGCGAGTCATATGTATATTATGCAACCAAGGCTCACAGATTTTTGTCCCAGTAAAGGGGAAAAGGAAATAATCGTGAGTGCTAGAGGAGGCTAAATTACGTGAGCAAAAATCACAGATGGCAATTAAGAGCTCCTGCAGACAAGCTCTGTGACAACAGACTGTCTGGGGGCCAACCTCCCTCTTTCTCCGTGAGGCAACAGGTACAGCAGGGTAATGGCAACCCCCCAAGTGTCCTCAGCCCCCCAGTGTGGGGCTTCTCTCTTTCACTTCCATCTCCCGGATGAAACTCCAGATATGGAAGCTCAACAGGGCCCTAGGACGCCCCACCAGAGGGGTTCCTGGCTGAGGTCTCAGAGCATGCCACTGGACTGAGTTCCACCTGCCTCCTCAAAGAAAACTCTTTTTTGCAGTGTCTAGGTTATCCCCGGCTTTATTCAAATCTTCACACACTGCATTTTTTCCTCTACTTAAAAATGTTTTCTTAATTAGAATTTTAAAATTAGTGAAATAGAACCTATTTGTTCTCCCTTTCTCCTGGAAAGGAACTATTGGTAAAGGACTTAAGCTCTTTCCAAACACGACAATTGCTCTCTGTCCTCGAGGGTGTGTGATTTCACTGACGATAAAAATCTCATTTCTGGAGTTCAGGTCATTGGGTGCTGCAGATGCAGCTGGGACTGCTTAGACATGGATGCACCACTATCTTTTTTCAGGCATTTCAGGAGGATTAGAAGACATCTGTGGCTGAGGAAGAAAGAGAAGGTGGAGGTGACTGAGCCTGGGGCTTCTGATACTGCATCTGCCCATCTGACCTGGCTCTTCTCCACTTTGCTCAGCACCAGTTTCCTCATCTGCAGAATGGGGCGATTAGGGCCAGAATCATGGGGTGAGTCTAACCTCCTCTTCAACACTGATCCCTGAACGTGCCACAGGCAATCTCTTCTAAAATGCCAGCTCTAGTGCTCATTGGTTCATTTACTGATCTTAAATGTGGATGGAGGGTCAAGTGGAGACAAAGAAATGCTAAGATCACATGGAATGCTTTCTATGATCAGCTCTGTACCTAAACAGAGCAACCCTCACAGAGCTACGGAGCAGGCGCCTCCGCTTCTGCCCTGGTCTTGGCATCCTACCTTCTGGGCTGTAATTGCCGTTTGAATCAGCCCCAAGCCTTGGCAGCTCCCTGAAGCCTCCTGGCCAGAGATGCTCCCAGGTGGAACCATGCTGCAGGGCGGGACTGAGGAGGCTCTACCAGGTGCCAGGCACCACTGTGGCCACATCTTCTCTGCATCTGGGTCTTCAAGGGGGCCTCCTTTTCATACAGCCCTTGGGGAAACCTCTGAGTGTCAGTGCAGAACAACGATGCTCCTGTGTTCCTGCAGCACGTGAGTCACGTTCCTACACCCTACAGATGAGAAAATGCAAAACAAACAAGGGCAGAGGTGGAGGAGCAATGAGCCCAGGCTGGGAGGGAGCGGTGCAGAGTGAGGAGGAGTTTGGGAGGAAGGAGAGGCAGGCAGGCAGCTGGGGGCCCCCAGGACCCCAGTTCCAGCTGAAGGCACAGCTTCCTCCTGGGCCAGGAGGCCTGTCTCCTGGGCTGACAGGGCTGGCTCATCTCAGCGTCCCTGTGATGGCCCATCCGCTGCTTTGTTCATCTGCGTTTCTCTGAAGTTGCATGAAATGACAACACCCTCCATGCATGAGTCTGTTTTGGGGGTATCCTTGTTGCTTAATCTCTACACACTTAAAAAGCTGTAGCCCTCTGGGCTTTCCTCCCTGCTTGCTACAGGCCAGGGCATCTGTGCTGCAGGCCTACGCTGCCTTTTCCATGAGAAATGTAGTGTCATTTTGTGACACCTTCTGATCTCAAAAGGGTCTTTCCCTTTCCCCATCTGCACCTCCAGGTTCCAGTGAGCCAGAAACTCTGCCAGGTGCCGTGAGTAAAACAGAGCAGACCAAGGGGAAGAATGTACCACTCGCATAGAGCTGCCATCCTGGTGGCAGAGACTTTACACTAAATACACAGTGTCCGCTGGTAATGATTGCTAAGAATACGGAAGCAGGGGAGAGGTAAAAAGTTTGGAAGGGTTTAGGGTTGCAGCTGTAAGTAGGGTGGTCAGGCAAGGCCTCACTGAGGGGGTGCCATTCAAGCAAGGGCTTGAGCAAGGGGATGGGGTGTGAACCTGCAGATACCTGTGCTAGGAGAAGTGCACCTGCAGTCAGAGGGACGGCAAGTGCAAAGGCCCTGAGGTAGAAAGGAGCCTAGCAAGTTCAAAGAAAAACCAAAGATTCCCAAGTGGTTGGAGCAGGGTGAGTAAGGGCAGAAGAAAGTGAGGACAAGGTTTAGCATATAGATGGGAAAGGAAGTGATACAGGGACTTGTAGGATTTGGATTTTTCTTCTGGGTGAGATGAGAAGCCATCTGTGTTAGTTAGCTTCTCATCGAGTTGCGACAAGTAACCAACATAAACAACTTAAAGGGAGAAAGATTTATTTTGGCTCATAGTTGCAGAAGAATCCATCTGTGGTCGACTGACCCCATTGTTTTGGGCCTGAGGTGAAGCAGAGCATCTGATGGAAGGTCATGGTGGTGGAAAGCTGCTCAGCTCATGCAAGTAGGACGCAGAAGGAAGAGAGCGTGCAAAAGGGGCTGGGGACAAGAAATACCCTCCCAAGGACACATCCCCAGTGACCTGCTTCCTCTAACCAAGTCCTACCACTTACAGTTTCCACCTCCCCAGGAGTCCACTCAGCCAGCAGTAGATTAACCCCCTGATGAGCCTCATGATCCAGTCACTTCCCAAAGCCCCACCTCTGAACGCTGCTGCGTTGGGGACCCCACCTTCAACACAGGAGCCATTGGGGGACATTCCACATCCAAACCAAAACTCCACTCAATAGTTTTGAGAGAGTGTCATAGTGACTCAAGTCATGTTGAAAAGAATCACACTGGCTGGTTCACTTGAGAATAGCCTGGGGTAGGGGGCAGGACAAAGGACGGAGAAGACCTAGGAGACCGTGGCCTGAGAATGGTGGCTTGCACAAGGAGTGGATGGGATGGGATGCCCAGAAGGGGGTTCGCAGCTGCTATTGCACATATGCTGAGAGGCAGAGAGGGAGAGGGGAGGGCAGAGAGAATACTTTCTGGGATGGTGAAAACTAAAGCAAGAGCAGGTTTGGGGGAACCCAGGAGTTCAGTGTGGCCCTGTTTGAAGAGACCCCTGGACTTCCCCACAGAGAGGTCCAGAAGGCTCTGCCTACACAAGTCACACTAAGAATGGCTAGGGTGTGATGGCATTTGAAGCCATTGAGTACGGGATGACTTGATCCAAATTTGAAATGCATTCGGAGGATAATGCTTTCTAAAATGGCAGAAAGAAAATGCTGGAGTGAAAAATTCACGGAGCCTGACAGCTGGGAGACTCTTAGAGTTTGTTTTTTTCACCTTTTCTACCTTTTTTTTTTTTTAAAAGTTTACCCATTTTCTGTACCTATTCTCTTTCCCTGCAATGTTTGAAATTCTCTTCCTCTTATTCCACTAGGAAGAGGACTGGAAGACAGTTAGAAGGAACATGGATGTGGATTCTGCTCTTCTTTGTACAGACTTGAACACAGATGCTAACTTTCTTTTGAGGAGTGAGAAAATGGTTTAGTCTGAGCCAAACGAATAGCCATGGCCTGGGGGAACACAGATTCAAGTTACCTGGACCAACAAGGTTGTTTCTTGTGTGGAAGAAACTATGGAGCATTTATAGTCACTAAAGAAAGTAGGTGGAGCCGGGCGCGGTGGCTCAAGCCTGTAATCCCAGCACTTAGGGAGGCTGAGACAGGAGAATTGCAAGTTCAAAGCCAGCCTCAGCAACGGCGAGGCGCTAAGCAACTCAGTGAGACCCTGTCTCTACATAAAACACAAAATAGGGCTGGGGATGTGGCTCAGTGGTCCAGTACCCCTGAGTTCAATCCCTAGTACCAAAAAAAAAAAAAAAGAAAGAAAGAAAGAAAGTAGGTGGGTTCCTCAAGTAGGCAGGGTGAGGAAATCTCTACTGTAGGATTTAGATGCTATCTTTGACAAGGTGGGAAAATTGTTTTAAAGGATTCAGATGTTATCATATTCTTAGCTTTAGGGCTGGTAGAGGCCAGAGGTCCACCAAGCTTGGCATACATTGCAAGGGTTTTATCTAGTAGTCACAAGATGCTAAGTCAGATACAGAGGTTGATGATAAATGGCTATTAAAAGGGACTAAAATAATAGCCAAAGATAAGTGAGCTCTTGATCTTTAACATTCCTTCTTTCCACAATCATACTATTAGCCAAGACCTAGGTCCGCAGGCTGTCCAATACAAATGTGGCTTCTGTGGAGGACTTCATTCTCAGACTGTAGATACCTTCAGTCTGGATTTTCCTGTGGAAGTCCAACAGAAAACAGAAAAATGGCCTTGGAGTTTTTGTCACAGTGTTTATTTAGCAACATAAGTTTTGATTTTTCTTTCTCTTTTGGTGACTTCACTATTTAAAATGTCCCCCCCCCCCCATGCTGTCTGGTGTTGATCTCCCGGGGAGGCTCTGTTGTGCCTGATGAAGAAATTGCAGGCCTCAGGTCAACTTTGTCTGCACATGAGTTACGGTGCAGATGGCCCTGAGTTCAATGTCAATCAAAACTATACATTCAATAAGGTTCATTTAAGCAGAAACACATAAACAAGGTTATGTATTGACTGGCCCACAAAAATGGTGTGGCTAGAGTCCCAAGAACCTAACCCTGTACTTCCCCTAGGGACAAGGGTAGGGTATTTGCTAATCCAATGGCTTTATACAACGTGACTACCATAAATTGTGATAATTGGCTGTGGTTGTTCTACTCAACTCAAAAGATTGTTGTAAAGGTCAAATGAGATAGGAAATGCAAACCTGCTTTCTAAACAAGAAGCTCAGAGGCACAGAGGCGAGAGAGGAGTCACCCTTGCTGGGATGTCCACAGCATACAAAGTGCTCTGATATTCATGGTCCCACGGGGTCTCCACCACACCCTATGATACAGGTTTGTTGTTGTTACTGTTGTCAACGTTCCAAATGTTAAAACAAAACAACCAGGAGCCAAGAGAAGCAAAGGATGTGCTAAAGGCAGCAGAATGATGGCTGTGCTTGTGTCTCATGTTTACAGTTCACCTGACATTGGCCCTCGTCTTCCTGAGGCATCCACCTGCCTGGGACAGGAGGATTGGCAATGGATGGTAGGAAAGCAAAGAGGAAGCTTTTTGCTATGTCTCTGGATTTCCTCTTTTGGGGTTTTGGCTATGAGGAAGCTGTCTTATGAGCTGAGGGCCTTACAGAAGTCCATTGATCCTGACCTCTGACTAATTTGGGAACTGGGGAGAGGTGGACTTACACTGATGTGGAGGCAGGCAGAGCTCACAGTAGTCAGTGAATGAAGACTCTAAGAAACACTTTTTAAAATTTATTATTAGTAGTAGTAGGAGTAGCAGTAGCAGGAAGTGTAGTACTGGGAATTGAACCCAGGGCCTTGTGCATGCTGGGCCAGCACATTGAGCTATATCCTCACTCATTTTGAGAATTTCATTTTGAGGCAGGGTCTTGCTAAGTTGCCTAGGCTGACCTTGAATTTGTAATCCTTTTGCCTCAGCCTCCCAAGAAGCTGGGATTACAGGTGTGTGCTCCCATACCCAGCTCAGGAATAGTTCTAACACACCTCTGGTTGTGGTTTGGAATACTCATGTGTTGAAGTCCCCAGTGCAGCTATGCTCAGAGGTGGGGCTCTTGAGAAGCAATTGGATTCTGTGGGCTCTGACCTCATCAGTGGGCTAAATCCATCCATGATTCAGAATTGAGTGCAGCATTGGGAGGCGGTAGAAAATGTAGGAGGTGGAAGTAGATCACTGGGGGAGTGCTGGAAAGGAACACCTTGTACCTGTCTCCTTCTTTTTCTCTGCTTTCTTCTCTCCACCATTCTTCCACATTGTTTCTGCCTCACCTCAGGCCCAAACCAATGGAGCCAGTTGATCATGGACTGAAACCTCTGAAATCACAAACCAAAATAAATCTTTTCTCTGTCCTCCTCTAGGTTGTTTTTCTCTGGTATTTTGTCACAGTGATGAGGAAGTGACTAACGCACTCCCCAAGTTCCTAAAGTGGCTTAGGCAGGCTATGGGCCCTGCAGGAGGAGAGCTGCATTTCTGGAAGCCACAAGGTGTGGCCACAGCTATGGCCACATAGCTGCTGGTGACCAAAAGCAGGCCAACCCTTGCCAGGCCTCTGAGGGGCCTACCGCAATGAATTGTGAGGTGAGAATGGACAGGCCAGGGACACTCTAGTGACAAAACCCAGTCCTGAAGGCCCAGGGCAAAGGGTCTGGGGTTGCCTAACAAACTCAGCATTTTATCAGAGAGACTGATCACTGCCCCCAAAGGACCAGTCCCAGTGCCTTTACAATTTCATGTGCATGAAGGTCACCAGTGATCTTATAAATGAAGATTCTGTTTCAGTGGGTTAGGGTTAGGGTCTGAGACAGGACTCGGGCCACACTTTGAGTAGCAAAACTCTATGTTACTGAGTCACACCACACTTGCGCTGGACTGGAATGTTGCTGGTTTACTTTTCTCCCTATTAAGTAGCGGTGAAGACTCAAGAGTGCATGAGATTAATCCACTCAAAATAGAAAAAAAAAAGGATATATTTGTATCCATTGGGATTCTTCAGAGAAACAGAAACCATGGGTTATATAGAGAAATATGAGCTAAGAGTTACTATGGGGATTGGCTCACTCCCTCATGGAGGTCAGTGCTTTGGTTTGGATGTGAGGTGTCCCTCAAAAGCTCACGCATGAGGAGGTTCAGAGGGAAAATGGTTGGGTTGTGAGAGACTTAACCCAATCAGTGAATCAATCACCTGGTAGGATTAGTTGAGTGGTAATTAAAGGCAGGTAGGGTGTAGCTGGAGGATGTTGGGAAATGGAAACATGGCTTGGGGGTGTATATTTGTATCTGGAGAGTGGACTCCTTCTCTGCTTCCTGATCATCTTGTGAGCAGCTTCCCTCTACCACACTCTTCCTTCATGATGTCCTGCCTCACCTCGAGCCCTGAGGAATGGAGTCTGCTGTCTGTGGACTGAGACCTCTAAAACCGTGAACCCCTAAATAAACATTTCATCCTGTACAATTGTGCTGCTTGGGTCTTTTTGTCACAACAGTGAAATGGCTGACTAAAACAGCCAGGATATGCAGTCTGCAAGTTGCAGAACCAAGAAGGCAGGAGAAACAGATGTCCCAGCTCAGAGAGGGAGAATTGGTCCTTCATCTACCTTTTTTTTGGAGGGGGGGTACCGGGTATTGAACTCAGGGGCACTTGACCACTGAGCCACATCCCCAGCCCTATTTTGTGTTTTATGTAGAGACAGGGTCTCACTGAGTTGCTTAGCGCCTCGCTGTTGCTGAGGCTGGCTTTGAACTCGCTATTCTCCTGTCTCAGCCTCCCAAATTACAGGCGTGCACCATTGCACCCAACCTTCCTTTGCCTTTTGATTCTAGTTGGGCCCTCAACAGATTGGATATTAGTGAGAATGGATCTTCTTTACTCAGGCTACTAATGCAAATGCTAATCTATTCCAGAAATGTACTCACAGACACCAAAAATGATGCTTTCCAAGTTATCTGGGCAACTTTCACAAAATGAATCATCTCAAGTCCATCTCTTATCAACTAGGCACCAATATGTATCTCCTACTAACAAGACCATAATCCCTCCTTACATGATATAATAATCTAACCTTTAGATGAAATGCACCAGTCCCTTCTCTGGAAGAGTAGATAAAGTCTGCAAGTCAAGTCTGTTCTTCCGATATCCCATAACTTAAATACTGTGATGTAAAAGTAACAGCACTGAAATCCTAAGGACAAAGTCATTCTATCCTATTATATGATAAGGGAGTTTGCTAAACATAAATATATATAGAAATGGGTCAGAATTGAACAACTGGACATTTATGCTTTGGTTCACTTGACCTGAAACTTTTCTGCATGTACAGATCAAGTGAGGTACAGTAGGCTACCAAACTACCTCGCCTCTGGGCCATCCAGTCAGTGCCACGAATATGGGTGTATCAGACTCTTCAGAGTGCTGTCCATCAAGATCCACCTCACCGTTGGCTACTGAATGCTATTCCTTCCATTCCATTTAGAACTTCTAGCTGAGTGGCTGTGGTTTCCACTGGAAGGTCTGGTCTCCAGAAAAAGAGTTTGCAGAGCTCTGCTAACATGCTGGGGCTCCCCCCACAAACTTATTTCTCAAAAGTGTGTCTTCTGGACCCTCCCGGTGTGGGTGAGTAGGTCTCAAATGACATACACACTCTGGCCTTGTGTTCCCTCTGCTCTCACAGCACAATCACCACAGAAGACTTCTGTGACCCTAACTGGTGTGGCGACTTCTCCCACCAGCAAGCCAACAAGCCGTTCTGTAGCAGTGGACACCAGTTCTGACACCATCTACCCAGTGATAGCAGCAGATCCCACAGCCTGAGAGCATTGTCCCCAAGGCTGCCCCTCCCCTACCCACATACACAATTCATCTGCTGCTCCCAGGCCCCAGGTTGCTTTCTCTGTGTTTCTGACCCACAACTGTCATTCAAGTTCCCACAACCTCACCTCAGTTTCGGTTAATTTGCTTGAATGACTCACAGAACTCAGGGAAGCATGTTTACCAGTTTATTAAAAAGGACACAGATGGAGAAGCTTCTACACCCACTCTGGGCTCACTACTTCCCAGGGACTTCAGTTATCCAAAGCTCTTTGGGTGTCTAGGCCTGTAACTAGATTGTAGTTCCTCAAGTCCCCAATTAAGTCTCCATTACATATGCATGACTGATTAAATCCTTGGCCATTGATGATCATCTTCCTCTTTCCCCTCCCTGGAGGTTTGGTGTGGGGTTGAAAGTCCCAATCCTCTAATCCCACCTTGATCATTCTGGTGAACCACCACATCCTAAAGTTGCCTAGAGGCTTCCTGCCATCCATTGACTCATTGGTTTGGAAAGACTCTACCACTTTGGAGATTCTAAGGAGTTTCATGCCAGCAAACAGGAGAAAGACTAACTATACATTTCACGGTGGTTTCCACTGGAAGGCCTGGTCTCCAGAAAAAGAGTATCACACTTTCCCATCTCCCAAAGCGTTAGAATCCCCATCCTCTACAGAAAACCCAGAGAGATGAGCATTTTCAACTCACAGTGAGCTGTTTTGATTCTTGTTCCAGCCAACCAACCAAGTACGCCGTCAGCACCCTGCCCACTCTCTCAGCAGTGATGCTAAATTCAGAATCCCTTCTTAGGGGCCCATATGCATAAACCTGGCCGATCCAAGTTCACATTTCTCCCCAAGTATACCCATTCCCACACACATTCTCTGGTTTCCATCTGTATAGACTGAAAAAAATGAAGTCATTCTTTTGTAGTATAGCATACTTTATCGTGGATCACACTTGGTAGCTCCCTCTGGGGAGGGAGGCTTGAGGAACTAGAATCTGGTTATAGGCTTAGAAGCTAAGAGAGGTGGCAGTGGTCCTGAGGAGCATCCCTAGTGTCCACAGGTGGGCACTTGAAGGAGTCATTACCATGTGCTCTGGGGATGTCGGGCGACCCCAGAAGAACTAGAAAGGCTGACCCACTTGGGGTGGTGGGAAGGCCACATTCTCTGGGGTTGGGGAAGCTGCTTCTGCTGGAAGTGGGGCAAACACTTACACTGGCAAAGATTCATCAGAATTTAGGGGCTTGAGTTCCCCAGCTTCGTCAAGGTCTTCCCATACATTCCCATCCCAACCAAAGATGTTCTGTTCTTTCTTAATCAAGGTCCTCACTGTAACTGGCCCCTCCGCTCAGCTGGGAGTTCAACTTGCTTGTAATTTATACAAGTGCTATAACACCAGCCAGTTGGACCTGCTATTTATTATTGTTTTTTTCTGTGCACTGGTTGGACAGGTGGGCTTCATGCTGACAGCCAAAGGGGCACAGGCGTAACCTCTGTCTTTGAGTTATGCCCATACGGCCAGCTCTAGGCCCACAGAGAAGGAGTTCTCACTGCCAGCTCCACATACTTTCCACTCCTCTAGGCTAGCAGGTTCTCTGAGCACAAGGCCTGGAGGCGTGCCAGACTCCTGTCATCCCAAAGGGAAGGGCCCAGAAAAGAGGCCAGTCAGGAAGGGCGTCATCAAGTCAGGACTTGATGGCTACAAGATGGTTATTCTTGGTTTCAGAGTCTCAATCCAACAAGTACTTGCTGAGCCCCTTTCAGGGTGCACATGCTCCTAAGCGCCATCAATCCATTCAGAACACAAGGGTGAGAGGAGATGGTCCTGCCGCAGGGGTGTCCTACCTGATGGGGCAGATAGGTGCACAAATAATCACACCTCCAAGTTCATGTTTATTTTCCCTTATTCAAACCTTTAGTGAATGAGGTTGTTTAGATAGCCTCTAATAAGACCATGTAGGATTAATTGTCTCATAGGGAATCCTAGAGTGGAAAAATAATATGCACATTTCAGTATTTCATGGAAACTTTGTTACAACCTGATTTGGCCCTGATTGTACCACTCGCCCCACCTGGTGGCCGTTCATTTGAATTGCAGAATCAGTTTAGTGGAGCCCCTTGGAAATTAGTCTGCAAATCTAATGGATTTTGGAAAAGTTAGCAAATGCCCTAGAGGACTACCTATCTCCTCACTGTTGAATGGGATGCCTTCCGCACTTTGGAACCTGGACAACCCATCCCTGGCAGTTGAAATTGTGAAAATGATATATTTTGGCTTAGATTTCAGTGAACTGATGTCTAAAGAGGAGAGGGGTCTCTTTCATGTTTTCAACCATGTTTTGGTGGATCAAACTAACCAGAGTGGAGCAAAGAGGAAAGAGGGGGAGATAGGCGCAAATTAAACCCAATAAAATACAAATAGTAAATAGCAAAGAAAAACCTCATCAGTATTTCGGAAAGTGCTAAATCTGAAATAGCACAAAAAGTAAACTATATTGTCCCAATATATAGGGAAGAAATGTATATAGAGATCCCACTTTTTAACTACTTTAGATTACTATATATTCACCTGATCGGAATATATTTATTAAGCACTTAATTTAAAATAAAGTAAAATATGAAGATTGTGTTAATTCTGAAGGCTTAAAATAGGAATGTCATCATTAAAAGTTATTATTTTGGGAAGGGGGACTGAAAAAATTCAGTGGCAATGAGAAGTCAATACCAATCAATACCAGGAGCTGGAGCACGGGGGGCCCTGGCTTGCCCTGCAGAGACCTCATCAGCCTGTGTCTCCATTCTATGATGTTTTGATATTTTCTCCCCAAACTCAGCCTCAGGTCCTGTCTTCCAACTAAATTGCTGCTTCTAATTCCCTTCAATAAAAGTTTCAGTTATTAACATTTAGGCCTAACATCACTTCTAGAAGTTAGCTGAAGTTCTCCTCAATACTAGCTCTGGGATATGATTTTGGTCCCTGAAGAGGGCTGATGGTATCTAGTAGGAGGACTGAAGAACTCTCTGGCAGGTGGCGGCCACTTTGACAAGGTGCTCATCAACTGGGCAAGTAAGCTGGTTAGTTACACTAGTGGGCTTCCCAGACCTGCCAGTCACTTAACAAAGCAGGCCATTCATGGAGTTTAACCACGTGGTCTGCAAGACTCAACACTACAGTTGGTTTCCTTCAGCTGGAAATTCCATGCAGTTCAGATTTCTAATTCCCATGACCCCTAAGAGTGCAGCCCAAAGCGAGGTCAAAAAGCAGCCAAGATTCCAGGTAGAAATGCATAATTCACACACAAAACAAAGCCTTAGGAGAAAGAAGAGAAGGAAATCATCTGAAGGGCGGGTTACCTGTAGCACCCACAAATGAATTGATGGTCTATCAAAACGTAGCAAACAGTCCCTGAGTGCAGCCACCTATAAGAAGCTAAAATGGGAAACTTAAAGACAGGTAAGGGAGAAGGTTATTTTATTATGCAGTAGGAAATATATATCTCATTGACAGATGACAGATATAAAAGCTAAATCAGTTGGGCTCACAGAGAGAGAAGAGCAGAAAACTGAAGACAAAGGAGGCCGTGTATGTAACACATTCATTCACTCATTCAGTTCAGTATTTATATGAGTGCCAAGTGCTCTGCAGAGCAAGAGTGATGTCAAGGATAGACAGTCTCTGTGTGTGTGGATCTTACATCCTAGATGGGGAAGCAGGCATGTGAATATTAAGTGTCAGCTGAGACAATGGCTACAAGGAAACAGAGGTGTCACACTGTGCCATGAAATTACTAAAGGGAGAGATGAACTTCAGAAAGGTTCTTGAGGAAGTGACACTTGAACTGAAAGGGGTTGGTTCCTAGGGAAGAGATTAAGAGTCTTCTATATAGAGGGAAGAGCATGTGCAAAGGCCCTGTGGCACGAAGAGCCCAGTGAGCACCAAGGTCTGCAGAAAGATCAAGGTGGCTGCAGTGCAGGGAGGGGCAGGTGGTGCAGGCCATTGGAGGTGGGTAGGAACTGGAGGATGTGGGCTCTGGGGTCGTTCAGGGAGTGAGTGGATAATAGGTCATGCTCCCCTGCTCCCTCTCAAGTGGCTAGGAGCTCTCTTGTTCATCCCTCAGAGAGGAATGTGATGAGGCGGAGGGCAGAAAACAGCTGGCAAGGCTCTTCCTGGCTTTGGTTTCCATAAACATGCTCGGGAGCCGCAAGGGACTTAGCTCAGGAGAAGCCCATAGGAAACGTTTTGAGATGTAGTTCTCCTTTCCTCAAATGGGAAGTTTCCTTGGGGGCCCAGCAAGGAAGAAAGGGATGAGGAAAGGGGACAGGATCATGGGTATTGAAGGCTCTATTCACAGCAATTCTGCTTTCTTCTTTTCTGATAGGAGCCAGGAATGGACAGGGGACCTGGGATAGCAAGGGAATGCCCTTGGCAAGTCCAAGGGGCTGGAGCCTAAGGCCCAGGAGCCTCTGGGCCTGGAAGACCATGTGGTCCCACGTGGTCCCCTGGCTGGGGGAGGCCCTTGGACTCTACACCCAGGCCCAGGGGAGGCAGAGTGGGGGTGTGAAATCTCCAGACTAACTGGAATTTGGTTCCTACAAATGCTACCAAAATAATATAGAGGAAAGGAGGTGGAGGGGCAGCTTCATCCTCTGTGCTATTGGAGCATAGAGCACAGAGTAGCCCGGGAAGGGTGGGCAGGAGGTTGGCCATTCTTGCCTTTGGGGACAGGATATGTAACAAGGAAGATAAATTTCTTGGCTCTTGGTCCTTTGAATTTTATGTCACTTGCATCTTTTACCTGTTTTCAAAAATGTTCTGAATGTAAAAAAGTCTAACACTAATAGAGATGAATTCATATACTTTTGGTGAAGTATTTTATTTGCTTTGGCAAAAAAGAACTTAGAACTTGATGTTTTCACCAAAGGCCACCAAGCTGCCTTATTCTGGGGACCACAGTGCATATTACTTTAGGTAAAATCTGTTCCCCACCTTCTTATGTTTAAGACTTTACTGTATCTTTGTACCTATGTTGTTGGTAAGCTGTTTCAAATCCTTTTGTAGAGAGTGCCACAAAACCTAAACAAATAAGAATCTTCTTTAAACTTTCTAAAACATTATTCATCATTACCAGGAATATAAATGTATTCTCATCCAAATAAAAGCCTGCTCCAAATCCTTCAAAAGAAGTAGGGGATTCTGGTTCTCTTTGATAAGTAGATTCTGATCCATAATGTGGGGGAGGATGCGGGAAGAATGGAGGAAATTTGGTGGAAGGGGGTGGAAGGGGGAGGGGGCTTGGGGACTGTAAAGATGGTGAAACATGATGGACATCATAGCCCTAGCTTTATGTCTGACCACATGTATGCTGTGATTCTACATCACATACAACCAGAGAAATGAAAAGTTGTGCTCCATCTGTGTACAATGAATTAAAATGCATCTGCTATCATGTATACCTAAGTAGAATAAAAAAAAAGTAAGAGATTCTCATTCTTCCTCATTTCTCAGTACCACTGTAATGATGGTATATGGTATGTGTTTTATTTTTGATACTTATTTAATTATACAATATTCAAATTCTCCAGTTAAAATAGAATCCTGGAAGGCACCATGGTGATGGAAAATGCTGAGAAATATTCAAGGCATCGGGAAGAGAGTTTGGCACCATTGACCTTTAGAGAGGCATGGAACCTTGGAACAACATTCTGGGAGGGACATGTCACTTGCTCGGGGGGTACCAACAGTGAAGTTACAGTGGCTCAGTTACTGATTAACTCGTGGATGGTCTTCTATAAAGAGATAGTTGGACTGACTTCCTTCTGATGGGGTCCCAGATGATTTAAAATATGTGGGCCTTCATCTCAGATGTAACCTCCAGAGTTTAAGTTATTTGCAAGTGACATAAAAAATTAGGCATCGGATCAATGTGTAGGCTGGATTGTGGCCACACTGAGTCTGCTTTGACGCTGGCATGCAGGAGCAATCTTGTAGCTGATGAATGAGCCCAGCCAGCTTCCAGCATCTATAAATAAATAAATGCCACACTTTGTGAAGGAAATCAGTCTGTAGCTGAATTTGTTACTTGGAAATATATACATATCAGGGATCTCCTGTTGTATCATTGAATGAGACATGGATGAGGGGTCTCTAAGTTCCCTTCTCTAATGTACTAATTATGTTTAGTCTCTGAATTATGTCCCCCCAAATTCATATAGTCAAGCTATAACTCCAGCATCCCAGAATGTGACTCTATTTACAGATGTAACTAAGTTGAAGCAGGATATTAGGGTGACCAATACACCCAATGTCCTTATAGGAAGGGGAACTTTTTGCAGACATGTGCACACCCAGAGAGAGAACCCTGTGAGGATGCGGTGAGAAGATGGCCTTCTAAGAGCCAAGGAGAGAAACCTCAGAACAAACCTTGCTGACAACTTAATCATGGATTTATAGCTTCTAGGACTGTAAAATAAGTTTCTACAATATCCAGGAAGTGGTGTTTTATTATAGCAACGTAGACAGACTAATACACCTGCAACACTAAGATTTATTGTAGAAACCCCTTCCCTACTGCAGTAAATAGCACAAGAATACATTTTTATCTTCCTATCCAGAAACACAAAAATATGTAATTATTTTTATCCAGCTAAGAAAATGCTTGAGAGTCCTAGCTGCACCCGGAATCCATGGACTCGTAGGGTTCTTTCTGATTTAGATCTATACAGTATTGTACCATCTTGGTAAAAAAAAGGCACATTATGGGATCCTTTGGCCTTCTGACTTTTTTTGCAACTACTTCCACTAACAAACAAGTAGGTGGAATAGCATCAAGAAATGGTAAACAGAACACATAAATTGTGCGTGATTGCATGATATTGATATTCCAATTTGATGGAAATGTATGAGGTATAAACAAGATAATATTCTTTGAGCAAACCCAATTGACCTTTTCCCCCTAAAAACAGATGTCTTCATATAGAGTAAAAGGCAAAGTATAAGAATAAAAATATTACTGGTAAGGTGGCACATGCCTGTAATTGCAGCATCTCTGGAGGCTGAGGCAGGAGGATTGCAAGTTGGAAGTCATCCTTGATAACTTGGTGAGACTGTGCCCTCCCCTGCCCCCCCCACAAAAGATAAAAATGACTGGGGATGTAACTCAGTGGTAAAGCACCCCTCAGTTTAATTCATGCTTCTATACAGCTCTATATCTGTGCTTTTTCTATCTGTTCTTAGGCTCCAAGGAGGGACCTCAAGAGTCTCTGTAGTAAAATGAGGGACACCAGGTTAGCTGTGCAATTCATTCGGACTTCAAGTAAGATTTTTTTAAATAAATAATTTCATTGCTAAATAATTTTAATCAAGAATATTCCCTATTCATTCATTTATTCTGTCAATAAATACTTATTGATGCCTATTGGGGCAGGTACTACACTAGATGACTCCCAGCTCCTCTGTTTAAGGGGTATTCAGTCTCAGTCTGGCATTGGAATAAAGATGACACAGCAATAATGCTTCTTTACTGTTAAGTGTTTCAAATGGAAGCTACTATTGGGACTATTTTACAGAGGGAAACTAAAACTGGAGGAGGATGGTCAGCATCTTCCAGGAACTCTCCTTGCTCCTACATTTTAGGTCAAGGTGCAGGTCTGGCTAGGATGAGCAATGGGAACAGTGGTGTAGGAGGTGGCCTTATGTCCTCCATGCTTTCTCTTTTCCCTTTAGGCAGGTGCTAGCATAGGGTGGAGGCTTCCTAGAGGCGGGGAAAGGGAAGTGGTGCCATGTATCTTTTCAGGAGGTTTAACAGCCAATCTGATGGAATCAATTCTGATGTATCTGCTGCCCAGCAGCCTGACATCCCTAACCATGTCATACTACACAGTAAGGTCTTTGAAAAAAAAAAGGGTGGGGGCAAAGTTCGTGTATTTTTGCTACTGTCTTTCTATCAGGAACTCAGGAATGCTAGAGTCTACGTCATGTCATTTATTATCTGCAGAAGGAAGCCCCACCCACAGAGAGGACGTCCTGTCCATAGAGAGGATGTCTCCCACTCAACCACTCTGAGAGGCAGGAAGAAAGAAAAGCTTTTGTCCTCATCTTCATTTTATGAATAAGAAAACGAGGATTGGAGAGGTTTCAGTGATTTGCCCAAGGTCATGCAGCCTGAAGGTGTTTGAGAGGAATTTAGCTGAAGAACACTGACTCGAGGTCCAGAGACCTGGTCAGTGTTTTAGATGGGCCTGTGGCTACTGGGCAACTGGTAAAGTCCACCTATCAACTGGAAGTAAGAGGTTGGGTTCCCTGGGAGATCCCTGAAGTTCTGACCTTCTCTCTGCTGGTGGGATGTGTGTCTGTCCATTGACCACTACCTCCCAATATCTCAAGGTATGGAAATTAGGACTATAGGTTAATAGTTTCCAGTGAGCATTTCTTTCCTGTAACTACAGACATAAGTACAATGTTAGGGAATTATCAGAATCCGTCAGTATTCCCAAACCTCCTTAAGTAATTTGTACAGCTTAAATCCAAAGTTAAGCTCTGGCTTTGTTCTAGGAGGTTGGCAAGCTTCCTAATTACAGTATGACAGGGAGCTGCTTATGTCTTGCAGAACTACTAGCTTTACCTGCAGTTCATTTCAGAGTGTGAGCAATAAACTGGTGTTCCAAAGGCTGAACTCTGGGTGTTACACATACTTTGGACTTTATGTCCCCACCTGAAGTCACCTCCACATTTCCTTTGGTAACCTTACTGCCAAGATTTCTGACCCAACAATTGGACCTGTTCCCCATCAGTAATGAGATTGAGCTTCCCGAATTCCTGGATTTCTATGGTAACCCACCCATCAAGATGGGACAAAGAAAGAAATACATCTGCAGCATCTAAGCTGTATATCAAACCCGTGTGACGAGATGGATATGTTTGGGTGAGGCAGCCACCATCCTCAACTCCCTAGAGTCCCTGAGCGCCACCTGTCCTCAGGAACACCCTCCTCTTCTCCTGGGACTATCATGCTTTTAGCATCATTCTGTCATATCTTGATTTACTGCAGAGTGGTGGCAATTGATGTTAATGCTCTATTCGACCTACAGAAGGAAGAGCCAGAAGCATTTTAGTTAAAAGACAGGCCAATTCTGTCAGGCTTGTTGGAACACGCCGCCCTCACATTTAATTTTATTTCGCTGGAATCCAGGAGATGAGAACTCTGGATTCTCTGCTGTCATTCACAAGGATATACGCTCTTAAGAAGTGACAAGACCCCTCTTGGGCCCTTTATTCCACACAGATTAAGTTTGTAAAGTGAGAGTCTTAGGAGTCCTCTGTTGCCAGACAAATGAGTGGTCAGCCTCACTGGCAGGTGACCAGGGGGAAGGGAAGAAGTCATTACTGACAACTAACCTTTAAATGGTACCCAGCCAGAATCAAAGGTTCTGCTGCTCATCCTCCAAAACTCAGGAGATAGAAGTTAGTGGAAGAAAACAGGCGTATTCAAAGCCAGTCTGAGGAAGACAGGAGATTTTATGCCCCAAATCTCTACCTTCAGGGGCTCTTTGGGGTGGGAACGTCTTTTGTGAGACAAAAGGGGGCACAGAAGGACAAAAGCCAGGAAATATGCATATGTAGATCCAGCTAGACTGAGATAGAGAATTATGCAATAATTCTGGCTGGTGCCCGCCCAGGCGGTTTCTTAGTTTCTATTCTTAGCATGAGGAAATTGGAATGTAGAAAAACAGGCAATTAGGAAATGAGGAAGCAAATAAAACAAACCAATTTGGGACTTTTCATTTCAGAGGGGCCCCATGACATCACGGAAGCCTAAACCTCTGAGCGCTACAGGGTTTTCTATGAAATGAGAATTTCTCTGATCTGAGTATTTGGCTTCTCCTTTCTGCAGGGACATCTGAATGTAGACTCG
The DNA here is from genome assembly GCA_004024805.1 of Geosciurus inauris. NCBI lineage: Eukaryota > Metazoa > Chordata > Mammalia > Rodentia > Sciuridae > Geosciurus > Geosciurus inauris. The sequence continues at coordinate 1,374 of PVHX01001497.1, read as the reverse complement.
TGTAAGTAAACACAAAAGAATTGGTAAAAAAGGGATCAGAACATATTTCTGTCAGGATCACTTCTTCTAAGTAATATTCTAGGTTAGTGAATCTCCAACCATTGACTTCTTTGGCTTTTGGGATACTTTAGAGAAATTGTTACTCGTTTGTTTTTTCTTTTTAGCCTTTGTAAAAACTAGTTTTATTAATTTTGAGATAATTATAGATTCATATACAGTTATAAGAAATAATACAGAGCAATCTCATCTACCCTTTCCCCAGTTTCCCACAGTGAAACGTTTTGCAAAACTCGATGGCAGAGTACTATAACCAGGATATTGATATTTTTATCAAACTAATTTTTCATTGGTGTATTTTATATTTATACATGAAAGTGGAATTCCTTGTGATATGTTCAGACATGCACATGATACAGTGTGGTGAATTTTATCCTGCTTTTCTCTCCTTGGTCATCTTTCTCCCTCCCCCTCCTACTTCTTCCTCTACTCCATTGATGTCCCTTCTATTGTCATGAGATTCCTCCAAGCCCTTTTTAAAATTCCTTATTTCTCTCTAGCTTCTGCATATAAAAGAAAACATATGACCCTGACCCCTGACTTTCAGAGTGACTCTTGAGATTGATATTCATTTCTTGGGGCTACTATAATAAAGTACCACAAGTTGGGTGACTTAAAATGACAAAAATTTATTGTCTCACATTTCTAGAAGCTAGAAGTCCAAAATCAAGGCATCAACAGGGCTATGCTCCCTCTGAAACTTGTAAAGGAGAACCCTTCCTTGCTTTGTCCCGCTTTGGTCACAGCTGGCAATCCTTGGGCGGTCCTTGGCTTGTATCTGTACCACTATAATCTCTGCCCCTACCCTTGCACGATTGTCTCCGTGTGTGTGTGTGTGTGTGTGTGTGTGTGTGTGTCTGTCTGTCTATGACTTTTCTCCTCTTAGAAGGACATCACCATATTGGGTTTGAGACCACCCTACTCCAGTATGACCCTATAACAGAGAATTAGAAACTGCTTTTGCTAAAAGCACTTTTCACTGAGGCCTGCAGAGGCCCAGGGGGTAACTAAAGCAGGCTGGAGCTTGGCATCTCTGTCTTCATTCTGGATTCCAGGAACAGCAGAGCCTGGAGGACAGGTCACCCCATGATGAGATCACTCCAATAAATGGAAGCACTTACCACATGGCAAGAACTGAGGCAGTCGCCCTAAGCAGAAGCAATGTCTTCTGGGAACCAGGTTGCCCCTCACATGACAAGGACTTCTGAGATAATGATCAACCATACCATAGCCCCACCAGGATGACTTGCTCTGCCAACTATGCAAATCCCCAGCCACACAAGTCCCCAAGCCCTGTCAAGACACATCCTCCTTTTC